>LSSK01000356.1:0-50486 GCA_001969505.1 Zancudomyces culisetae
GCAATGAAATTTTTGCCAACTTTATCATTATAAACACCTGCAAATATTTTTCCAACATTGCCATAGTTTTCATTAATCAAAAGTACTCGAAGGTAATCCTTTGTAGGTGCATTTGGAGACATTGTTACAGTGCTTCCAAGAGTAAAGGTCATGTGTTTGGTGTTATTTGGATACTCATCACGTACATCATCATTACGGCTACTGCCGCTATTTTCATTGATATTACTGTTGTCATTATTTTCCAGCATCAAATCATCTGAATGTAGGCTAAAATCATCTATACTGCAAAACCCGTCGCTAGTATAGGCATTTTTATTGATTGTGAGCTCCTTTTTACCATTACCACTACCACTACCGCTACCATAATCCCCACAGTTGCTGTTATCGTTGATATATGTTTGCGCCTGATGTGATCCACCACACTCACCATCGCTGCCACCTTGGTGATCAGCGGAATCATAAACCCTTCCGAGCCTATTTCTCAGTGTCGCTAGTTCAATTTTGTAGCGATTCAATTCCGCTTCCAAATTGGAAATTCTAACACGCAGCACTGTGTTTTCACTAGTTGCAGCCTGGTAGTTTCGGTTAGCGGTATCCAGTTTTTCGGTATCGATTGCAATCAGACAATTTGGATATATTTCTCTCAAATCGCCAAATTGCGACTGCCGGTTACACCTAGGACATTTAGCCCTGGATGTTCTTGTAGGTTTTATCCGCTGTTTGCTGTTGATACCAGCATGTATTGAATTTCCGTGGCCACTAGACTTTTGGTTTCGAATTGTTGTGCAAAACCATTTATATGTACACTTTTTGCAATACACATGTCCGCACTTTAGACTTACGGGCCTAAACTCTGCTTCTGTTGAATAGTGTTCGTAGCATATCGGACACTGCGGTTTTTCTTTATATGTATTATCGCTCTCCACAACAAAGGGCTTATCTGTGACTTTATCATTTTTTTCTTCTTCTTTAGGTGTCTATATGAAATAGGAGTTATCATGTATTTATAAATTTGTCACGTTATTCGACAGAATACAAGGTATAAGCCTTTTATAGTAGGCACAACTTGGCCATATGAATAAACGTTTTAAAAAATAAGAAAAAAAAAGAAAAGCAGGGTTTTCTTACGCTGGGTTTCTCGATTTTAAGTTTGGGATATTCCTGGCATTTATACTTGTTAAAAAATAAACTTTCGTGCTGCGACTCTTGATTATCCTCAGCTCTTGAGGTCTTAATATCACCATCACCATCACCATCACCACCAAAGTTATCTTCCTCACTATTATCACTATCAATATCCCCACAAATACTATAGATTTTAGCTTGTTTACCATCTCGCTGCATACCAACTTTGCTCGAGGATATATCCGATTTTCGCGAAGAATTAATCATTTCAATCAGTTTAGAAACTTTTGAAGTTGGGGTAGAGATATTCTCGTTACTATTTTGCAAATTTCCAAGATGAGACAAATGATGATTGTGGTCCAAACTAATAGACGCTGATATTAAATTAGACACACTCTTGGCTCCATTTTCTCCAGTATTATTTTGAGGAAAGATTCGGTTACCGTCAACATCATCAATATCATCGGTACTCTCAGCATTACTAACGGTGTGACTGTCATCCCCACTTCCACTCGCAGCTGCGCTGTCATCAATATTCTCAGACTCGTTAGCAAGACCATCATTATCATCAACTCTGTCTCCATCATTTTTATCGCTATCGTTTTTATTAGTCTTTCTACCACGATTGTTCATATATCCCTTCATATTTTTAATCACTACACTAATGCTCATTTCGCCACCAATATCCGAACCTGAACTCGTACTTGAGTCTGAGCCAACATCTGAATCTGGACTAACAGCTGAACCTGAATCTGAACCCATATCTGAGTCTGAATCCATATCTAAACAGCTGTCTTGATTATCGGTTGAATCACTGCTAATATCAATAAAATCTTTTTCTGTTTGTATTCCAAGGAGTGAACCTTCTCGACTCATTCTTTTCCCCCTTTTTTTCTTCTTTTTCTTTCTCATCTTCATTATTTCAGTATTGAGTAGTGCGGGATCTCCATTCAGTTTATCAACAATTCCAGAATATTCCCGTTTAAAAATTTCAAGTTCATCATTTTTGGATAGTTCAACACCATCGATTGTGGTGATTATGCGTTTGGATTTAAAGCACTTGCCAAAATAGAACCGTGTTCGCTCGTTTGAAATGTAATAGTTGACAACTTTGACCTGGTTGTTGTTTTCAAGATGTTCGACCATGTTGAATGAATCAAACAACCGGAAATACTCCGACTCATCACTGGATCCTGTTAATAAGTGTCTTTTGACTTGTGAATATAGCCTATCTACCGGTGTCTTGGCTGGTGTGGATGGTGAACTGACACCTCTTGTGACTAGCTGCATATCCTCTGAAAAATTTCCTCGTAGACCACTAAAGCTTGTGTCTAAGGGGGCTGTTTGGTAGTTCTCTGATGTAGACAAGCCAACTTGATCACCTTCGGTATCAATGTAGCAGATATCGTCAAGGTGGACGGCTTCGTGAGCATTTTCATGATCCTTGCTTTTTCTCTTTATGCCAGTGTAGATGCTATCATGCGCAGTGTCTTTGTCCAGGACATGAGTTGCGTCATTTTTGAAGTAATTAGACGGGTTGTATTCATAGAATGTGGCATTTTTAAACAAAGGGTTTCGATATCCACTAGTACTAACACCGTTTTTGTTTATGTATAAAGAGGACTGCTGGTCGGTATTTTCGTGCTGCGCAAAGCTGGAATTATTAATATCCAAGTCTGTAGTAGTTGGGCGTTCTGCAAATAGACTTTTGGATTTAGATATTTTGGGTCCAAAATCAGCATTATTACCCGAAGAATAACAAAATTCTTGTTGTTCTTGCTGATCATGTTGTTGTTTGTCATACAAACTAATTGGCTGGAACACAAATGTATTCGCATGTTGGTTACTTTGATTATTATTCATGTTGATATTATGGTTATGTTCGTGAGTGTACTGAGAAAGCTTATCAACAGTTGTGGTGTGTTGTAATTGTAAGATATGTGGCAGGATACGTTGTGGTGAATTGGTAGTTGAAACCAAGGGGTTTGAAGGCTTAAAGGGCGAAATATTTACGATTGACAAGACATTGTCGATTCCAGCGGCTGTATTGGTGTTGTTGTGTGATTGCTGGCTCATAGAAACGTTTTCGTTTGAATCTTGATGTTCGGTATGTGGAGCAGTTTCTTGGGAGGGAGTGTGGGATTTGGTTGATTGACTTTTGGTCGGAGTAGAGTACATTGTTTATTTCAATTTTGCAATTTCGTAAATACAACTACTCTTCTTTCCCACTCGCCATTTATTTAAATGATATACAATAAAATAATACTTGTTTAAAAAGCTGGATATCCCGGTTACTTTTATTTCGAACTATGGGCTGATTATAAGAATAAGAAGCTTGAATATGAATAAGAAAAGTAGTAATAAAGATCTGGTACAAAAATTACAAAACTACAGAAAATTGAGACTTGCAATGTTACGCTTTTTTGTTAACTGCCAACTTTATGAAATCTTTTTGATTTAATTCTGAGGGATTTGCGCGGAGGTGGAGGGAAGGAGAGGGGAGAATGAGAGGGAAATATTGAGGGGATGATGAAGAAGAAGAGGAAGAAGAGTTATCAATAATTAGCTAAACCCGACTAAATTGGTGACTATTTTTTTTAAACGCCCTAATTTCTTCCAATACTCAGTAAATTCTAGCAAATTGTCTTGGAGAAACTATAAGAAACAAAACTTGAGCAAAGCTGAGGATTCTAATAATGTCATGTTGATATATGTAAATATGATTTAAGGTTTAGTATATAAGAAAATAGTTTGAATAATAATATATATATACCTAAAATAAAATAAAATAAAAGTAATTAATGAATTCAAGTAGAAAATACAAGATTATTTTTTTTCTCTTTTTTATCTAATAAAAAAAGTGAGTAAATGAGTGAGAAAAGGGGAAGGTGGGATGGGCGCTGATCAGCTAATTTTTTCCACAAAAGAAAAAAAGAGAGGACGGGCGGCTGAAATAGCACAATCTAGTGATTTGTTCTGTTGATGAGGGCATTATATTGTTGTAATAGAGTAACTAGTCTCTGTTGCTGTTGTTGAGGATTTAAATTCAAAATCAGTTGCAAATGTTGTAACTGCAATGGGTTTAACGAAGAAAGGGTTTGTTGGGATAGCCGGAGAGGTGTGTTTGTGGTTATCGCGTTCAAAATATAAGCAATTAGAGCAGGAGGCAAGTTTGCAGTGGCGGGGATCGATGGGGCCGTTGAGTTAGATGAGAGTGTTGGTGTTATAGTTCCGGCAGTAGCTGTGTGTCCGGCTGTGGTTCCAGAGGGGGTCTGGTTTTTAATAGCAGATACTGGTGGATGTGCGATGGGAACATTGGGTGGTAGTACAGAGGATAAAGAAGGAGTGGCAGATTTTTGTTGTTGTTGTTGTTGTTGTTGTTGTTGTTGTTGTTGTTGTTGTTGCTGTTGTTGCTGTTGTTGTTGTTGCTGTTGTTGATGCTGTAGCTGCTGTAGTTGTTGGAATTGTTGAAGTTGTTGTAAATGCTGAAGCTGTTGAAGTTGCTGTTGCTTTGTTAGGTTTGCAAAGTTGGCAGCTAATAAAGCAGAAGAAGCAGGAGTAGAGGCACCTGGCTGATTCTTTTGATTAAGCAGAGGTGTGCCGGTAGAATTTATGGATTTTTGTTGTTGTTGTTGTTGTTGTTGTAGTGAAACATTGATGTTTTTTGAGTAAGGTGAATTGACCGCACTTTGTTGCAGAGCGTTTCTAGCCTGCAGAGCGGCCAATAGCTGTTGTTGTTGGAGTTGTTGTTGGAATTGTTGGTTGGGTGCGTTTGACATGGAGAGGTTGGCGTTTGTGGGCACTGGAGACCGGAATTGATTTGAAGTTAAAGCTGCTCTTTGTTGTGGTGTCATGGACTGCGGTAATGCATTAGGACTGGTATGCTGCTGTAGTTGGGCTTGTTGTTGTTGTAATTGTTGAGCTTGTTGTTGAGCTTGTTGTTGAGCTTGTTGTTGAGCTTGTTGTTGTTGTAATTGTTGAGCTTGTTGTTGGGCTTGCTGTTGCTGTTGTTGTTGTTGTTGTTGTTGTTGTTGCTGTTGTTGTTGTTGTTGTTGTTGAGCCTTAATATATAGCAAGTATTTGCCAATCAAGGTGCTCAACACCTTTGGATCAAATTGTGATGCTATGGCGGGCGGTAGCTTGTTTTCATAGGCCAACTTGGCTATTTGCAACAGCTTGTCGGCTGGAAGATTGTTCAAATTGATGGTTGAACTACCAGCAGCAGTATTGTGCTCAGCACTCGTGTTAGGGTTTGGAATGGGAACAGAGGTGGATGTAGAAACAGGAGTGGGAACAACAACAGGAGTATGAGTTGGTTTGGGAATAGAGGCAGAAGCAGAAGTAGAAGCGGAAGCAGAAGCAGAAGCAGAAGCAGAAGCAGAAGCAGAAGCAAAGGTAGGAGTGGGATTGAGGTTGGGGTTAGGGTTAGGGTTGGAAACGGGAGTAGGAACAGAAATGGGAGTAGGGGTGGATGCTGGTACGGGAGCAGCCGTAGTTGCTGTTGCAGATGTAGGCATAGGTGTGGATGTGGATGTGGATGTGGGTTTGGACTTGGATTTGGGTTTGGGTTTAGATGTAGATGTAGATGTAGATATAGGTGTAGAAATATTTTGTTTTGATGCGGCAGTAGTACCAACAGATTCTTTAGAGTTGGTATTTGTTGGTGCATTTTTATTACCAACTCTGTTAATATTATTATTATTAGTATTATTAGTTATTGATGTTGTTGTTGTTGTTGTTGTTGTTGTAGAAACATTATCTAATTTTAGAGGATTATTTTCAGAAATAGAGGGTTTAGAGCTTTGCAAAGCATCACCATTATCCTTTTCACCAAGGATATTGGCACTGTTTACGTTGGAATCATCGTGGTTATTGCCACCACTGGTATTTCCAGTATTGCCATATGTATTAATAATATGCTGTCTTCGTTTCTCGACTATTTGTTTCAGCGAACCGGATTTGGCTAATTGAATTAATGTAGTCTTTTGTTGCTCAGACAAGGTTTGAATGTTAAGATTATGTAGCCGAATAAATGCGACCAGTAGTTGGCTGAAATCCAGCTGCTCCACATTCAAATTTACTATATACTCCATTATCTGAGGCCTACTCTCACCAACGCCAACACCAACACCAACACTATCTCCTTCACCTCCGGTATTTCCTGAACCTGCAGCAGCTGTAGGTGTTTGCTGTTGTTCTTGTTGTTCTTGTTCTTGTTCTTGTTGTTGTTGTTGTTGTTCTAGTTTTGGTTTGGCTAAACTGTTGCTACCGCCATCTTTACCACCAGCTACCACCATTTCTGTTACAGTTGGCGTATCACCAGCACCAACATTCGTAGGAGTAGTAGTAACAGACGTGGCTTTTGCCAACTTTGTATTCTTTTTTGTTTTGGTTTTAGTATTATTCTTGGAGGTTTCATTCTTTTTAGGTTCTTTTCCATCTTGAGTCGCTTCAAGATTCTTTTGCTGCTTTTTGGTTGCAATAGTTTCAAGAGTGTTTATGTTTGTTGAAGAGGTAAACAGCGACGCAAGCGATACTTGTGGAGATTCTGAATCCCTGATACTACCTATATTGCTGCTACTTGCCGTATTTTCTTTACCTCCTCCACCAAAACCTCCATATCCACCAACAGCACCAACAGCACCAACAGCACCAACAGCACCAACAGCACCAACAGTATCAACAGTATCAACAGTATCAACACCAACACTTTTCTGTACGATACCCGCCTTAGTACTTTGTCCTCCCTTTGTTTTGTGTTTGCCTTCAACTTCAGCCGGCACATCCTGCTTTTCTGCAGGAATGCTACCTTGTTTAGCCTTTTGCCGTTTGGCCGACTTTGTAGCCTTTGCCGATCCCTTTTGTTTTTGATCAACGACACCTGGCTGCACGTCTACCTTTTTATCACGTGATGTTTGCTCTGACAAAACAGGAACATTAGAACCTGTTGTTACTGCAGCAGTGGTAGTATTAGCGTTTGTGGAAGTATTGGAAGTAATACTAGTGGCGATGGCAGTGGCAGTGGCAGTGGCAGTGGCAGTAGCAGTGGCAGTAGCAGTAGCAGTAGTTGTAGTTGTAGTGGTGGAAGTGGAAGTGGCAGTGGAAACAGAAAGTGGAGTAGCCTTTGGTGTATTAGGAGTAGGGGTAGTTGGTGTGAATTTTTTCATCAATGACAAGAGAGTCGGTTGGCTGTTGTTTGTCGTAGAAATAATAGGCTCATTGCTGAGGCTGGTCTTCATAGACGCAGACAGTGGAGGCGACAACGAAGACTCTAGTGCGATTTCGTTCTCATCGCTCCTGTCGGCTGCCGCAGACGCTGTCAGACCCTTTTCTTTACCTGTGGCCTTGATTCCGTCTGGCAATGTATCGCTAACTACTTTGTTTCCTTCTAACCTATAAAACTCTATAAAACTACTGACATACTCGTTGGTTACAATCTCGTTGTCCAACTCAAATTCCTGAGTGTCGCCCTCCACCAAATTGCTTTCTACCGTCTTACCTCCGTGCCTAAGCATTATTCGATATCCTTTTGACTCGCCTGGCTGATGTTGTTGTGGTCCATAAATAAGCATTATTGAGTGGCTTTGTGTATTCAGCTTTTCAAGGCTGCTATTTTCCTCCCTCACAAACCGAATTACTCTCAAAGGTTGCTGAGATACCAATCCTGCAGCTACCATATTTGTTGCTGAAGAGGACAAAGTCGGCGCCATCTTCGTACTGCCCGATTGCTTGGCCCCTTTTTTTGACTTTTTGCCTCCGGGCACTGGTGTACCGTTTACCACTACCGCTGCTGTTGCTGTTGATGTTGCTGTTGATGTTGCTGTTGCTGCTGGTATTGGCGTCTCCGTACCTGCAGCCGACCCTGCTTTCTTACTCTCTTCTAACTCTGGTAAGTCGATATCCATCTTGAACGCCCTTGATTTTTCCATCTCCATTCGTCGGTAATACTCTGCCACAACTCCAAGGCGGCTGAAACTTGGCTGGAACTCCACAACATTCTTTTGCTTTATGCTTTGTGCTGCTTTCTTTTCTCTCTCCATCACCTCTCGGACATCGTACTCATACTGGTTGTATTTCCGTCGTTTTCGTGGAATAAAATGCTCATTATTTAGATACTCCTGGACATTGTTACTCAAAAAATCTTTCATATCTGTCGCCAAATTCAACTGTGGTTGCTGCGCCAACATTATCTTTGCCTCCAACTCCATCATTTCATCTACATTCAACTCATTCCGCTGCCCCATAATCTGAATATCATAATACATTGTCTCGTTTGTCGGCTGCAGAACTTTTCTATAAACTACTGTCTTTTCCTTTTCGCCCTCTCCTTCATCATCATCGTCTTCTTCATCCTCTTCCTCGCCTTTCTTTTCAGCATCTTTTTCATCACCCTCACACCCCTCCTCCTCCATCTCTTCGTTCTCGCCTTTTTCGCCATCAGTACAGTCCATCTTGCCACCTTCTTCGCCCTCCATAGTCATATTTTCATTCACTCTACTTTTCTTTTTCTTTTTCTTAGTGTATGCCTTTTGATCCATACTCCCAACCATTGTCCCCCGCTCCCCCTTTGCACCTTGTTCTATCCGCCTTTCTACATACTCCCTTGTTGTTACCACTCCCCTGTTATTCATAAATTTGTCCTCCCGCCACTTCGCCAGCCTTTTCTGCCTGATTCTCTCCTTTTCCTCCTCCTCTTTTCTCTCCATTGGTGCACTTCCCTCCCACTCCTCTTTACTTTCATCCCACTGCCACTTTGCGCGTATTTTCTCCTCTCGTCTTGTCTTTTCTATATTTCGATGCTCGTGAACCTCTACAATCAGATTCCCATCGTATTTTCTTATCCCTTCCTCCATGAATAAATCCACCAACTCTACCGGTATTCTGCCATCGTTCATACTTTCAAAAAAAAATCGATTGCTCTCGTTGTACGCAAATACTCCTTCTTGGTTCGCAAATTTGAAATGCGTCTCAAATAAATCGAGCTTCAGCGACGGCACTTCCCCCTTGTATTTTTCTAATACATCTTTTGTTCCATATTTTCTTCTTCGTTTTCTCTCTCTATATTCACGTAGCCACGCGATGCTCCTTTTTATTTTTTCAACATCTTCTCCTTTGCTTTCCAATTCCGCTACACTCAACCCCCCTATCTTCATCTCGCTTTTCAGTACCTCCAATTCCTTCTTTTTCTGCAACTCGATCTCTCGCCTTTTCTCCTCTGCTTCCACCTGCTCCGCTGCTTTCTCCTTTACTCTCCCCACTTCTTGCCCTTCATAAATCCCATCAAGTCTGCTTTCGCCTTTCAGTTCACCCCTCTCTCCCCTTTCAAAGTCACTTTGTGTCGTGGTTTCTAAATCTACCATTTCATTGTTAAGCGATTCTTGTAAATAATCTCCCAAATCCATTTCTACATCTTCAAATTCATCTGTACTGCTTCCATCCTCCGCTACATCCTCAAACTCATCTATTTCCTCCTCTTTATCATCATCCATCCCATTCCTCTCTCCCCCCTCTCTATTGGCTCCTTCGTGCTCATCATTTTTTTCTACATCTTCCATTTCCTCTTCGCCCTCCACTAAATTATTGCTCATTCCTGCAAATAATTCTTCCAGTGAATCATCCGAAAATTTTTCCACGTTCTCGTCCATTTTCCGATTAATGTCGTTTTTTATTTATTGTATTAGTGTGTTTATCATTTTATTTCTTGATTGGATTATACCATTTATTCTATTCGTTCTACTATTATCGTTTTTAGTTGTCTCTGCAAGCATAAAATATTCTATCTTCTCTATTTTATTTATAATTAAATGCTGTTTTTCATATTAATTCCGTTTTGATTTCGACTGATTATATTTCATATATTTTTGTTATATATATTTTATTTGCTTTAATTTTTATTATTGTTATGAATATTTTGAGATATCAGAGAATTGCTCGATAAACGAATAAGATTAATGCAAAACAAAAAGTTCGTGTTCAAAATTATTTTTTTATTTTTACCTTTCCATCAAATGCCACTTTGAAAAATGTGTAAAATCCAACTCCAACAATCAAATCAGAATACTACCATTTATACTTTTACGGGAGTTTGGAAGAATGTCTAACGATTTAGTGGTGCTTGCAAGAAATACACCCAACCATAAACACTATTCCAACTCTGGAAAATCGTATAGCTGTTGTTGCATTGTGTGCGTTGAGCTTTGCAAAATTGCTAAATAATGCCTTTATTTCGCTCTTGGAACGGGCAAATGTGTTCTCGATCATTCTAGTTTTGTAGTAGATCTAAATGATGATACACCTGGACACTTTTATAAATATATTTGTATATATGTATATATTCATGTAGTTATCTCCTCCTCCTCCCCCCCCCCAACACACCTTATCAAAAGAAAATGACCACGGTTGTATATGAATGTATTTGATATTGTATGAATTCGCAGTCCGATCTTTTATCCATACATTTTTTTTATTAAAGAAATGGCACGGAAAGATTGAGTATACAATGACAAGAAAAATCCTAGTCTAATCGAACTAATAATTCACATAACCTAGTAGTTAAAAGAAGGCAGCTTTCCTTTAATTTTTATGTCAATTTTAAAAAATACCCTTTAGGAATATTTCAACGTGGGTTGTAACCAACCCCTCTCATTCTCGCTCCCCTCTTTTCCTCTCTTTTCAAACTTTCTCTTGTGGAGCTCGTCTTTGCTTTTTTTTTTAACATTCTCGTATATGTTCTGCAGATTTATTTTGATGATTCAGGGATATTGCATCTTATTTTTCAACCATTTCTAAAACTCCCCTTAACAGGTTATATTTATTCAGTATTGGCTGGTTTGTGCGCGAGATTTGCGATTAAAATATGCGGGTTTTTGTAACTAAAAAAAAAGATAGACTACCAAATCGCGTAACTATAAAATAACCACAAACAAAACTGCGCCAATTTTCTAAACTCTTTAGGTAAATAGTTCCAAACATTTTTTTTATGCACCTTTTAAATGTTTGAAGCTAGATTAATTCTACAAGAGCTAAATCAGGAAACAGAAAAAGAAGCTTGTAAAAATGAGCAATGTATATAACTTGATGGATGAATATGGAAAGCACTACACGGACGATCTATATCCAATATTGGGTTGCTTTCCAGAATCAACAGTAAGCTTGCAAATCTGTACCCTATTTTTCAGCGAACCCAGTTCTCTCGGGTTCTAGCAGAATATTATACCTTACCCATCTGCTCAGCTTTTTTTGGTTCTTTTAAGAATGTAAAAATGAAACTAATAACAAAATAATAAATTTACCATAATCAAATATCAATTAATTCAAGCACGAACAGATTCAAACCGAATATAAAAAAAGATTGCTGCAATCCCATCCTGACAGAAAAGTTCAAAGTAACACGGAAAATTTCTGCAAGGAAAATGCATGCGAGAGGAGTACAGATTCTGACATTGAATTCATAAAGCTGAATGAAGCTTATAAAATTCTCGGGAATGAAGAAAACAGAAAGTTGTATGATTGTTGGCTAAACTCGGGTATTCAGATCCCCTACCTACAATGGATAAACAAGACAGGCTCTCAGGTAATTGGCCTTGATAATTACATTTAAGATAATATCCAATTTTTGAAAAGTTTGTGGTGGATTTTCACTTGAGAGTAACTTTTGTACAAGGTATTCAAGGTATCCTAATATTCTTTGTTAGAGTATCCACTGGATCCCATCAGCGAAGCCTATACCAACAATTGAGGGTGTTCTAGAGCCTAAATGTGTGGTAAACACGCCAGTGACATCTAATACCAGCGATAATCAAACAAACAACAGCCGTTTTGAAGATTATAGTGGGATGTCGAGTGATGAGTTGTATAAAAGATTCAGAAGTTATGAGCTATAATCAGCTGAATATTGTATTTTTAGTATTGTAAGATCATCCATATTAAAAATAGTTATTACATCCTTAGTTTTTTCAAGAAAAAAAAATGTTCTTACGAACTAACTATATACACTAAAACATGATACCAACGATTCTAACAAGTGGAGAAGTTTTGCTGGATAAGGTAGAGAAGGGGGGAAGAGGCAGGTAGATGTAAAAATAAAAAAAAAGTAGAGTTATAATAGTGTATTCTAAATTTTCAGTGATATCAAAGTATCAAGAAATTGCGTGTTTAGCGAGCTTTTGAGCTCATCACCAACTGCTAACTCGAAGGTATACTGATCAAAGTATTCAGAGTATTCAGTTTGAGTAAAGTTCAGCGACTTGAATAACGACATACTGGCACTGTTCTTGGCCAGAATTCGGCAGTAAAAGCACGAAATGTTGAGATTGTTTATCGCTAATCGAAAATGCAAGATAGAAGGGGATTTAGTACATAAAAGAAATGATGAGTTAGAACTGTGATTTTACACGCTGTGTTGTTTGCTACTGCGTTTTATTATTCATGCAGTTCGGTTTATAGAAAGTACAGCAACAATATTCTGCTTAGAGTGATGTTAGTTCTTACCATAATGCATCATGAGTTGCAATGCCTGTCTGGCAGCACCTTTTCCTCTCCCACTTTGTTCTAATTCACAAAGCACGTTTAAATACAAAATAATTAGTTGTGTGTTATAAAAGGTCAAACATAATGGTGAGGTGGGGTTGTCTAGACATGTTACCAGCTATCATAACTTCAATTTCTGCTCGTGATTCGTCATAATAGTCATTTAAATACAGGTTTACATCCCCTATCATCAAATCTACAAATATAGAAAGACAGTTAGCATTTATCTTCTCTATAAAAGATATTTTATGCCCAAATGTTCATATATACATACTCAGTTGTGGATAGAATATCCGATAGATTGAAAAATTATGGTACATACCAGTATTGCCGACAATGCCAATCACCTTGTCAGTGGAGCTGCTTTTTAGCTTGTTGTATAAATCGGGTGTGTTTTGAAAAATTATAAAGGTGCATTCTACCAAACAAATTTATTTAAATCACATCAACTGAGAAATAGTTAGAAGATATATAATAAACACCCACGCTTGACAAGTAATACGTTGAATTAGAGAAGAGACTTTAATTAATGGGTTGTATAGCGGTAATAATGAACAAAACAGCGTATAAACATAGTCGTAAACATGTAATTACATCTTACTTTTTGGATCTTCTCTCCAAGAGACTTGCATTTCATATTCCTCAGCCAGCGTCAGGGGCTCAGAATCCGTAAGTTCTAAAGAGAGGTATTTCGTTTTTTTCCGACTGTAAGTGCGACTTATTTAGGGGAAAAATAGTGGTATTTCCAGTGAATATGTTCAAAAATTACCCAAAAGCTCTGGCGATTTCATCCATAAATTATATTTCTCCACATGGATCCTTAGATAAGGTACCAAAAGAATCTTATCCGCGACCTTTAACATGCAAGAATATTAAAGCATATCTTTTTATTAAAAAACGTTCAAAATACAAACACCAAACAAAGATTATTTGAGGTGCAAAGGATACCATATATATATAATCAATCTGATTTAATTAAGCAAAAATGTCAAATTACCAAAACCAAATTTTCGTTTTGTCTCATTTTGAAATTACAAAGATATACTTAATCTTTATGACCAGTTGCGTACTGTTAACGGTTTTCCACCTTGCCCAGATGCTATGCTGAAACTAACCTCGTTTTTTGTTTTTGAGACTCAGGAAATAGTTATCTACAATATGAGTTGGAGTTTAAAATGATTCAAAAAAAGAATTCATGTATTTTTTTATTCTAAAAAAAGCAATTATTTTTTAGAGTAAACGAATACCCGGGTATTCTACTTGCCCAATCTACTATTAAACCATTCAATTCTGTCATATATTAAAGAATTTTATTTTTGTTGCCAATTTGTAAGAGGTGTATAAAAAATAATACAATGCTAAGAAACACCACGCACACACAAACATAACTCAATTCTAGATCCAAACAATAAAAATATATCAAGTAAACATATCACGAGCACTCTGAAAGGTTTGAACAAGTTCTTCGTACAACAATTCAATAAAGCCGCACTCTTCAAGCATAACCACCAATTCTTCAGTGTACTTGACAGGATCCTTTGATGCAGGATCATTCGGGTCGTTCACAATGCTAGTATCGATTTCGTTTTCAGTAAACTGAAGCAAAATTCGGTTATACAAGTAGGAAGGGTAGTGGTATAACCAATGATAAAACTCGCTTCGCGACTGGCAAAATCTACCAGCTTTATAACAAGCTCCAGGAACGCCAAGATCGTGGCAAACGAGAGGTTTGTTTGGGTTGAAATCTACAAGATCATATTCTTTTAGAAAAGCCTCCTTATCCCGGTTTTGATACAATTTTAGCTCCATAATCTTTCGAAAAGGAAGTGTCAAGGCCCTGTATCTTAGAAATGGAGGATCAGTTCGTTTCTTTTTAGCAAAAATAGGATTGGGAGTGGTATCCACAAACGGCAGCTTTTCTATCTCACCAACCAAATACACAAGATATGATGCTCTACGATGGCCGCCCAACTTGCAAACTTCACATGCAGCATCCTGTATATGTCCGATTTTTTCGGCATAGTATACTTTTTTTGTTTGCATATCATCCAGAAACCGAGGAATCCAAGCCGCACTCGCCACCAAACTGTCTCGGATTGTTGATAGTTGTTTGTTCACAACTGACCTTGCTTGATCAAAATACTGCCTAGTATCCTCGTCATACGCCTCCATCGACTTGTAATTGATGAGACAATGTACTAAATACTGCACATATGTGTTGAATGATGTTTTGAAATCCTCTCGCCTTAATTTCCGCATTTCGGCCTCTATGTCTATTGGTTTATCTGTACTGTTCTTGAGTCGTTTGGTATTGTCAACTCTTTCATAATAAAGTGTATCATCCTCAGACACCGACTCGTCCTCGCTCACTATAAACTTCTTCATGGAGTTTGGGCTATACAAATATCCCATTATCCCATTGCTATTATCGCCACTATCACTATCACTATCACCATCACTACCGCTGTCATTTTCACCATCTTCGCTGCTACTACTGTTGTGCTTATCGCTATAGTCGCTACCACTGCTTTCCTGGTTATTTTCACCTACTTTCATTGAGTTGAGCTGCCCTTTGTTGCGTTTTCGCAATCTATATTTCTCTCCCCCATCCTCAGAGCTCTCTTCATTCACTTCATAGAGTTGTCCCACCATATCTCTATACGTTTTCCGTTTCTGTCTTTCTCGGAGTTTTATATTTTTCTTTTTTTTTCTACCTCGCATCTTAATACCACCTTTTTTTTGTGGCTTTCTTCTGTGCAGATCCTTTCGCCGCGTCAATCTATGTTTCACCACTTCATGGCTTTTTGCTACCTTTTCTAAAATGCCACCGCCCCTATTTCCCATCTCTTCCATCTCTTCTGTTTCTCCCGCTTCTCCCGCTTCTTCCGCTTCTTCCGCTTCTCCCGCTTCTTCATTCTCCGCACTTTGGCTCCCTTCCTCAAACATGGTTTCTAAAAACAAACTTGGCCCTTGTGTTGAATTTTCTAACACTTCTGCTTTTTCATGTTCACTACCCCCTTGCTCCTCAGTTTCCGAATCAATAAGGTATATTTTGCTACCCTGTGCCGCCAGTTGCGAACTGGTGGATTTATTTATCACTGGAACATTTATATTTTCTTCTTCCTCTTCTTCTTCTTCCCCCTTCTTTTTTTCTTTCTCTCCCTCGCCTACTATTTCCTTTGTATTATGATTGTTCACATTTAATGATTCTGTGTGTTTTATCTCTTTGCTCTTTTTGTCCCATTTTCTTTTCTGTTTCTTGTTATTCTCAATTAATACTACAACATCGTACTTGTCTTTACTATTAAAATCATCAGTATACTTTTTATACCTGCTAATAACGACCTCTGGCATAAACTTCAAATCTGTTTTTCCATACCGAACCGATCTCGTCACCTGCGACGCTGGAATGTCTATAAAAATTCGTTTTCTTTTCTCTGCCTTTTTATTCATTGTATAATCTTTGTCCGAAGTGTTGCTCTGATTACATTATTATTGATTTTTTATACCTGGTAACCGCTTCTTGATTGCCCTTATTTATATTTTCATGGCTAAAAAAACCATTTTCTAACAGCTGTGTTTTAATTAACCATAAATTTTAAACAAAATTGTTGTTTTTTTACTATCTTTTTTTTTTTGGAGTTCTTGTACTTTAATTAAATGCAAAAAACACTGAAAATAAGGTAAAATATCTATTGAAACAACCTAATCACAATAAAATGCACATATTTACTTTATAACTTGACCTACTTCCTCACTATCCACTCTAATTGAATAGTATTGCATACATACCCAACGTGTATCAGGTTCTTTGTTTTCCACTAGCGTGGTCTCATTGTATTATTTCTCAGAGGATCATGTGTTTCGATTTACCTTGAAAACTCGATCTCTATCTATACCATTTATTTCTTTTCTTTTTGGATATTCTTCAAATCAAACATTAAACATTCACTCTATTGAACCCAAACATCAGGTGCACCAAAAATAATGGTTTACCACTAGTAGAAAATACAAACTACACTCTCTATTCTCATGATGTTGTTTGAGTTGAGAAAAAAAAAATTCTATTTTTACCAAGATGTTTATTTTTTTTAAAAAAAAATAGAGAATGTATCTATACAAAAGAAAAATAATTATTTTTTAGAAAGGCTTCGGAAAGCTTCATATTGTCTTTCGTTAGACCTGGCCAAAAATTCCGTTTTTTCCACATATCCATCCTTGTTATAATGCTTGAGCTTGTCCTCAATCCCCTCTTTCTTTATATATTCATCCCATTGTAATTTAGATTTTTCAACCATGTTTAACTTTTTCTTGGACCCAAAGACTCGTTCAACCTCGGCCTCTATTTGACTAAATTTTGAAACAGGACGGACGTATTTTATTTTTGCTTTCCTTTCGGGAAGTACAGATTTACTATTACAATGTGATTGACCAATATTATTATGGCTATTATCATTACCAATATCACTAGCTCCATTTGTCGAAACTATGTCGTCTGGTTTATCATCTTGTGCAGTGTCATTGATGCTCTTGTCTGTGTTGTGTACATATTCGGTCTCTGTTTCTGCTACAAAAACATCTCTGCCTTTTCCGTTTCCTTCAAACTTTTTTAATGGCTGTTGTTGGAGTGATGAACCTCTTTGTCTTTTGGATTGAGGTTCATTCATCTGGTTCCAAATATCGTCCATCTTTCTTTTTCTTTCCTGCTCCTCTTCTTGCGTTCTAATGTAATACATATACTACCTGATTAGCATCTTACCACCCTATTCAGGTGTAATTACTCGGCCTGCTTCAGACCAGAAGAAATAAAACGCGCTAGGGCTTTTCATTACCTTGAACTCTCACCAACCTGACCCAACTCTTGATACAAAACTTCCTCTTCTTCGTCGCTTTCATTTCCTATATAATATCAAACGTGAAATTTTAGCACTGGTATCACCAAGACTACACCATAATTTCTTTTTATACTTGTTTGTGTTTCGGTAACTACTATTTTTATTTCGTACCTTCTGGTTCGTATTCTTCATCAGAAGAATCTTCATTTGAAAAATCGGCCTCAAGTAGAGCTTTTGTATCTAGACTTGCTTCAATCCTATGTTTTAGTTTGGCATTTCTTTTTATAGATATTATCGGCCATTATTGCTCGGAAATACAGAAACATATGTGGTTTATGGCTAGCAATACGAACTAAGGATTAATGCGAGATAACAATTGTTCTCTTACTTTTTAGTGTTTTTACTTGAGGATTCCATTATCGATTTCTGTTCCTTTTTTTCGTTTGCTAATGACGGTTCATAATTTATTTTAACTCGTTTGTGGTATCAAAACCATTTCTCTTCTCCTCTCCCACTACTCATCACTACTACCTCACAAGGAAATAAATAAAAATAAAACCAAGAATGGATTGGATTGAAATTTTACATTTAGCTTCGCGCTTTTTCGTTCGATCAGATTCGTTTAAATACTCGTTTTCAGCTTCATTTGTGGATTTTTCGTCAGGATTCTCATTGTCCCCCTCGCGATCTGAGCCCGAGTCATCCGAACTAGATTCATCGTTTAGGTTCTTATCGCTCAATTCAGCATTCTCTATTTTTTTTCGCTTCTTTACTTTAAAACTGCTTGTTACGTACTCAACATCGTATAAGAATAGTTGGTGTTAAATTACCTTTTGTCAAGATAAAGCTTTCATCAGAGGAATCGTTTTCCGAAAAACTATCTTCGACCAGTGATCTTAGCGACATTTATCCTACTTTTTTCAACGTGATTTGTCTCTAAAATTGCTTCTTGTATACTTTTAGGAAAAAAAGTAACAAGAAAAAGCATAAGAAAAATATATATTGTATATCAGAATCTCAAAGTGGATTGTGCTTTGATTGAAAATCTGCACGTGTTATCAAATAACGTGTTTACAAAAATCCACATCATAGTTGCCCCTTCCCCCTCTAACAATTTTGATTTTCGTTGTCAATTTTCGTGTTATATTTATCCAACTTGCTTTATATTCTAATTTGGTTGGGTGGAGTAGTATCAATTTGCAAAACTTGGAAAAAAAAATTTTCTTTGGCTACAATGACCGCGATCTGGCCACCAACAAAGAAAACAGCAATGTCTTTTTCATCAAAACCAGTTGGTATATTCCAGCAAGTTGGCTTAAAAAAATATGGTAGAGTGAGGGGAACGCATTATACTACTATATTGGTGGGCACATCTATCAGAAAAGTCCACCAAGACATCATCAGGATGTTATTGACCAGTAAAGACAGTTAATTGTTAAGAAATAGTTTACACACATTTAAATATCATCTACGGCTCTATTGGGTTGTTAAAAAGCAATATCAAGGCGAATATATAAAGATTATGATAGGCACGCAGGAAAACTATAGACAAGTAAATACCCTGAGAAAATATTAAATAAATCTAGACACGTTAATAGAAAAATTATCGGTCAATATAGCGTATAGCGAAACAAAAATTAAAAAAATTAAGAATGATAGCATTGGCGTTAGGGGTTCTTTCCAATCCTCAGCAAGTTGGATCTAGAAAGCTTGATTTTGGGTAGTCTTGCGGCATACTTTGAAGGATCATTGCTGTAGGAAGTTTCAATATTGGTTGTAACGCTACCAACCGTAGAGTTGGTTGAGTTTGAATTCGTAGCAAGTAGTTTGCTTGTGCCATTGTAAACAGTAGAGTTCCCAAGATCGTCATAGTAGTTGGGAGAATGAAAGACAGTGTTGTTTGCAGATGGTGCAGGATAATAAAAAGATGAGTTATCTACAGCTAAGAGAGGTTTAGCCATCGAAGAAGGAGAAGTGGCGTATCCGGGATAAGAATTGATGGAGGATGGGTAATATGTGTGGTGTGTCTGGTTGGTAATGGGCTGGGTATTTTGTAGATAACCATATGAGGTATAGGACATGTTTGGTTTGCTTTTTTTGGTGTGTTCGGCATAAGCTGGTTTGTGGTAGTAAGGTATTAACCCCATAGCCATCAAATCTTCCTGAATTTCATCTTTTTTGGCCCCTTTGAGCTGGGATCCAACATGTGATTTGTTGTCTTTTGTCTTTTTCTTTTTTCTGCTCACCAAGTCTTTCGTAGTTCGTGCAGTATTGCTGCTAGATTTGAAAATACACATATCACTTCTTACTGATGCTTGTTTAAATGAAAGTGTCTCTAACATGTCTCTACGCACTGCCATTTTTCGGTAATGGAAGCTTTGGTTTATTGAAGTAATATTCTGCTCAAACTGCCTCATAAATAGCTCGCGTCGTACCTTGTGTTCTGTTCTAATTTTTTTGATTTTATTGTCTAGTTTTTGCTTCAATGTACACAGCTCCAAGGTCAGAGATGGGTGGATCAACTGGTGAAGCATCTCTTCTTCAAATCCTAAATAGGATTGTTTTTGTTTGTATATTCTTTCTCTCATCGTTGCAAATTGTGTTTCTATCTGCGTTAACCTTTGAAGTGCCTTTATTCGCAGTGCTTCCTCTTCCTCCTCTTGGTTTTCGTCATGTGTTGCTACCATATTCCCTTCCCTCTCCCCTTCCCCTTCCCCTTCCCCTTCCTCCTCCTTTTCCATTTCCTCTTCGTCTTCTCTTTTCTCCTCGTCTTCTCTTTTCTCTTCGTCTTCCTCTTTCCCCTCTCCTTCCACTACAATTTCCTTTTTTGCTTTAGCCTCTTCTCCCTCTGTTTTCACTACTTTCTCTATTTCTTTTGTCTCCTTCATCACTGCCGTTTTTTCTAAATTTTCTCCTTTTACTTTTTTCATAACCTCCTTCTCCTTCTTCTCCTCTTCGCCTTTAAGCTCACTCTGTATTGATGATGATACTTCCTTCTTTACATACTCACACTTTTCTTCTTCCTGTATCCGCTCCTTTTCATCATTTACGAGATCTTTATCCTCGGCCCCTTTGTCATGTACCTTCTCACAGTCTTTCTCTTTTGATGCTTTATCCTCTTGGAAATCCTTTGGCTGCATATCTGTACCCTTTCCAATAGAGGCTTCACTTACCATATCCAGATCTTCAACCTCAAGAATGTCATCTTCTGTAATCAAATCACTACTATTTCCCGAATAGCTACTCAACGAGTCAAGCTCTGAATCCGTTTCAAAAATGCTATCTTCAATGTTGCTGCTCTCGGTTTTGCTTTTTCCAACGTAGTATCCTCTCTGCACCCCCACTTCACCCCTTCCTTCCATTATTTTCGTATACTTGTGCTTTTGTTTTGATTTATTTTTTTAACAAATTGGCTATTATCCGAAGATTTTTCAATTACTCTTAGATCTATGATAGAGAAAATGTTATATAATTAGATACCATTCGAGTATGACTGAAAAGTTTCAGAAGAAGATCGCCTTTAACTAGTCATACGCTATATGTTTCTATATATGCGTATTATTCTCAAGTTTAATACACATCCAGCTAGCCGATTCGATAGTTGAAATACAGGACTGCAATATATTTACTAATTTTAAACCACCTTTCAAATCTCCTCCCTCCTTAACAAAAAAGATTGCTTAGATAATTATTTTCGCAGGACTATTTCATTGGTGTTTTATACTCCCCCCCCCTCCCCTCCAAATAAGAGTAAACCTAGTAATTTCATTTCCACTGTTCCAAGAATTTGCATCACCAACGAAAAAAGGTGTAAAGGAGCAAGGCAGTCGCCTTCAGAGATCAACATTTTCATAAAATCCTTCGTGTTAAAAAAAAACAAAAAAAAATACATATCTTTATCAATTGCGGTAGAGCTCTAAGCAAAATGGCTCCACTATGTGCCACAGAGCTCAAAAATCGATTTTATTCTCACTGCCACTCCATATGACCCTCTCACCAATCCCAACAACGATTGAATGTCATCTTTTATTTTAAGTATTTAAAGGTTTTCAACCCTTTAACCCTTCCCCTCGTGTAAAGAACTCACCATTTAATAAATAGTCAAATACAAACCAGAGGTTGCTCCAAAATGGCTTCACTGCTGTTCTCGCAAATATTCTTTATCGTGGTTTTGAAATAGATTCTGTCCAACAAGTATGTAGCAACTAACGTACCAGTATTGACCTGTGCTTTATAAAGATAAATGTAAAACAGAGGGCAAAACAAAGCAAAACCGAACCCCTGAAATCTCAATGTCGAAAAAAAAAATTTTCCACCATATACAAATCGCCTTTACACACTCTCTTCTTAGCTAGCAGTCAGGTTCCCCTTCTAAATGTAGATAACACTGGTCTTGATGGCCGTTGCTATCAAAACGAGACTATATATACGCTTTCCATTCCCTTATAACAAATGGAGTAGGAAATTGCATTTCCTGTTTGCTCTTTGCCATTCTTCCTTTCCTGTCCACTTTTTCTAGTCAAAATGCGTAAATAAGAGTAATTAAAGTTAACACAACATACCTATTCAGCCTCCTAAGACCAGCGTTTGTTTGTCTACCATATAAGGTTTTTCTTTAGTATCTTGTTCTGTTGTGTCTAGTATTTTCGTATTCAGTTACTTTTTAACAGAAAGTTCTGTTTCTAGCAGAAAACTTTGCAAACATGAATTTCGCCTTACAAAATTTTATACACCTGAACCAACCAACAATTTTGGTCGTTCACACTCACATTGGAGAGATTATTACATTTTTTTACTAGGAATTATTTTTTTTTATCTGCTACTGTCCAATCATGCATTTGATTTTTTTATAGCAAATAAAAATACGAATTCCCTTTTTTTAATTCGCCAGTTCGAAAACTTTTTTGATATGATTTTCCCCTTTACTCCCTATGGCTAATAGGAATGGCTTTACGCTTCGGAAAAGCAAAATTAATTTTGATATGCAAATTAGTTTTAAAATCTAGCTTTTTTTTTTTCGATTATGTATTTTAGTGGGAGGGGAGAGGGTGGGAGAGGAGGATAAAGGGCCATATTCTTTTTATTCTGATGCAAGCTGGCAAAATCGCTGATTTGCGATGTGTTAATGTATTTCGAGCATCTAGTCAATTATGTTTTACTTTACAAATGTCTTGAATCCAATAACATGCTCTAATGCGTAAAACTGTGTTTATAGGCTTTTTTTTTTGTAGAATTTAAGGCAATTCTTATCCCCGATGCTCTAACTTTTCCATAGCAAGTCATGAATATGTATTTTCAATTTTAATATTAGAATACTTTGTACGTGGAAACCGAGGGCTATCGTATCACGTATATATGACGTTAATGTACTAGTCACGTTTCATTTATCCTTTCATTTTAGTAATTGGTGCTAATTTTGATACAGAGAAATTAACAACAACAGGGTCAGGGTAAAAAAAATAAGCGTTTGTTACTTAACTATTACGGGAAATAAAAGTAAAACAGGAAAACCGATTGTTGCATTTGCCTTAGCCTTAATCCTCTCTGTACTTTGCATCTCTGTATAAATCACCTGTTTAGCTATCAATCTTTTACTTTTATCCCCATTTTCACATATCCATATCTTCATCAATAAGAACAATAAGAACAATAGGCACGATGCATACTAGAGCGGAAACCAACTCCGGGTATTTGCCACCTTTAGATGTACCACCAGCTAAAACAGAGCTACCAGGATTTTTGGCATTTCTTTACTCCCATACATGTCGCTTGGTGCGAGCGGGGGGTTTTCTCCTTTACAAAACCCCTTTTCATTTACTTTGATGAAATACAAAACATGAGTAGTATTTTTGGTTTCGGTAGTCTCTAACCCCATAAATAATACTATTAACCAGTGGTGAACCTTGAGCGAACGTATTGTAAAATAAAATGGCGCGAGGAGGGTACAAGGTACCACTTTTTCAACAACCCCAATAGATTTTTTACCTAGTTTTTTTTTTTCGCCTTTTGGATTGAATGAATAATTTTATTTTTTGCTATACATTTTTTCGCTCAATGTGGATTTGAAATACGCAGTAATTGGCTGAAAACAAGGTCAAGTATGGGCCTATAGTTTTGTAACATTTTTTGCCTTTTTCCTATAAAACAAGTATCGTTGGAGAAAAGTCCAATGTTCATCTGCATTTACAAGAAGAACCATTGATTTGCGTATTAATGAGTATACCCCGCTTTGTTTGCTCTCAAATCACCTTTTGCCATTTTCTAGCTATCTTATATTACAGTGGAAGCATAACACCTTTTATTTTCTAATTCCCAACCAGATTTGGTTTGGTAGTAATAAAAATATTTTGCGCCCACACACCAAGCTCTTTACATGGTATATTGCACATGAGCAAATACACGTGCGGTATTTACGCAAAACTAAATTTTCTAAAGGCCGTACAGGGGAAGTGATATATCAATTATGTTGAGGGCTCACATATACAACTACGGCCACATCCCAATGCAATACCCATCACACACTGTATTTGTACAAAAAGTGTACCCACTCTCTAGACTATGTATTTTTTTAGCATTTAGACTAGTATACTTCTAGGGTTGGTAACACGCAACCAATTTCTGTAGATTCACCCGTAAATCGCAACTAACCCAGAATATTTTATTTATTGTAAAATGCCTTGTGTATGTCATGAAAATCTAGAGCGATTTATTACAGAGTGAATTCTTGTGACACAATGACGCAAAAAACGTGCAGCGAAATAACGTGATATGTTCAAATGGTTTTTATTTGCAGGACCTTTAATAAACACAACAAATCGCATTTAGCTCACACAAGAAAATCGCGCTGACAGTGCTAAGATGCCATCTGGCATTCGCTTTTTGATGTCATGTCTAGCTAGGCTTGCGTTTAGTTGTTACCGTTCTTCTTAGTATAGTTTTTACTATATTTTCCCTTAAGATGCACTGTAGTGTACAAATAATCTGCTAGAAGCGATATTTCTATCGGGAACACTCTGAAGAAGCCAAATTAGTCTTTGGTAAAGCTTGCTTTCTTCTATAGAAATTATGTTGGAAACTGAAAATTCGCCACAAAACTTAAAACGTTGGCGCAACCTGTGAGTATTATCGCCCACCTTTAGTTAAGTGGAAATATCCAAATCCAACACTTGTTTCTTTTTTCATACAACATTGTTTTTCTAGTAGAGATGCTGAACGTACATCAATACATGGAACCCTTATTTAGTGCAAAAAATTTTCTGGTTCACACCCGTCGCACCACTCTATTCATAAATTCAAAACTACTAGGTATATAAACAATCAAATAAAAAAAGCAGAAAGTGAGAGATAAAGGTCGAAAAGGCATCTCTATGACCTAGAGCTTAGCAAACATTTTGGGACCTGAGGAGTCTGGCGCGGTCGTATTATCAAGTTTTGGAAACGTACTTTTAAAGTACAAGGGTTTAGGAACACTCTTCGTTAAATTTGATGCTCTGACAAGCCCTTCTTGAGAAACAGAAGCGCATAGTTCGCCACTCGAGTTGTAAACCCGTCCATAAACTAGAGCTCTACTATTAACCATCCTTGTTGATTCGCTCTCAAACAAAAACCGTTTATCTACTCTTATGTCTGAATGGAACCATATTGTATGATCCAAACTAACTGTCATATCTAAGCTATTCTTTTTGGCGTTATAGCCATACGCATGAGGAAATCTAGAAGTACTTAAAAATCCCCAATCTGAAATGTATGCTAAAATACACTGATGAACCTGTGGTGCCAAATGCTCCAGATTTTTGATAATTTTATACCACGTCAGATCATATGGAGCTCTGATTTCATTTTCCTCATAGGGAATACCATTCTCAGCCCTGTACCTAATATTGTGTAGTTTCGATAGGCCGAGGTTTTTGTCTAGTTCTTTGTCTTCTGGCTTAGCCCTAATAACGGAAAGTTTGAGAGCACCAACATCCACCAGGTATTCATCGTCATCAAAGGAATAGTTTTTCTCTGAAGATCCTCCAGATCCGCGATTTTTACGCTCAGCTTCGTTAATCGGAATTACGGCTGGAGCCTTATGCTGGTGAGTGATGTGCGAGAATTCTGGTTTCTGGAAGCTAGCCGAAAGAGAGAATATTATCTTGCCCTTTTGTTTTGCCACAACAGTTCTGGAGGCAAAGGACTTTCCGTCCCTAATTCTCTCGACATGATAATAAATCGGAACATCTTTCTTTCCTGCAAGCAAAAAGTATGAATGGAGTGAATGTGCTCTGAATTTGGTGTCCACCGTGAGAATTGCACAAGCCAAGGATTGGGCTACAACCTGCCCTCCAAATACACCTCTAGCTGCCCCCGGGATATGAGTTACCTCAGTGAAATAAATATCCTTGTCAGCTTCCTGGAGGAAAAAAAAGTCTTGGAGTTGTTTTTTGATTTGGTCGATTCTCATCTCGGTTCTTTGCCTGGTCAACACGCGTTTTAGTGAATATTTGGTGATAAAATAAAGTACAAATCTGGGCTCGTTGGTAATATTTGAATAGAAGGTCAGGTTGGTGAAGGGAATCAAGGAAAAGACATTGTATAAATATCTGAAACAGAACAGTGAGGAATTATGTTTCTGGAACTATTGCAAGCTATTTTGCGTAGCCAGAACAGGATTTGAAACACACAGAAATGATAAGCAAAATTGAAAAGCATGGGGCAGTTTCGAGGTGGAGACAGGGGACGAGAAGTAGGTCAATTTTCCATCATCCTGTAGTAGTAGTTGGTCGGTAATATTTTTGACTTGAAGAACGTGATTTTTCACATTCAGATAAATATTAAACAATGGGTGGAGAGCATTTGTTTCTGCAGGCTGAAAACAAATTAGCGAGGTAGCATCCTGAAAGTTCCGTTTCTGGATTCCGAGTATATTTTAGTATCAAGGAGTTGGCATTTCCGAATTCTAGTCCATGAAAAGTCTCATCAACATATACTCTCGTGATAAGGGTTAGAAAGTAAGGATGGTGAATGTGATTAAAGCAACGAGTAAAGCGCGAGAAATTCTTGAGTTTCCACTCGACACTTTATACTTTAAGATCGAGAATAAGTTTTACCAATTTAAGCATGCTATGTTCTGGGTGTTTTAGTGGTATTGTGTGTATCTCCATGCTTTGCTAATTGACCAGTATACGCAAATAGCGTGTCCGTGTAACACCTAGAGAATTGGGTATAGTGTAAAGTTTCTTAAAAAAAAATTTTTTTTACTTACATAACTGATATATTCATAATATCGGTATTTTGTCTTTTTTGCGCTAAAATGAGTACGCACAAAAAAAGGAGATAAAACATTCAACAAGGCGAATGGATCACTACGAAACATTGGGAGTTTACAAGGGATCTACTCAGGAAGAAGTAAAACGAGCCTTCAGATCTCTGGTGCTGAAGGTAACTCTGTCTTTCCAACTCGGATAATAGTACGAGCCTGAGTAGGGGAACTATTATGAAATTAACGAAATATTCAATAATTATATAGATACACCCAGATAAAGAGAAAAATCTACTGAATAAAGGTGAACATCTGAATGAACATTCCAATAAAGACTTTGATAGAGTTGTTGAGGCCTACAATGTGCTTAGAGATTGTGAAGCCAGAAAAAAGTATGATTTGGACCGCGAACTGGCCAGAAGAAGGGAGATAGGAATAGTAACTGAAGAAGTGGATTTGGACGACATGTCGTATGACGAAGGTATGTAGAGTGCTGTTTTAGTAAACAAGTCATTTTATTGACAAAGATTTAATGGAAAAATATATATTCCGGTTAAAACGACACAAAAATCAATGTTCTTAAAACTATACTAAAGTAGAAAGCGGTAGCTTTTCTCATCCATGCAGATGTAGCGGTACTTTTCTAGTCACAGAGGAGGAATTAGAGATGGGGAACGAGATATACCCGTGTAATTTATGTTCATTGAAAATACATGTTCTGTATGATATTAACGACGAAGTATGACACTAGATTTTTTTGTATCAAAGCTTTTTGCGACATTTACTTTACACCAACACGAAAGAAGCCAAAAGGGATGATCTGCTCTAAAAGTCTGGACGAGATAGTTATTGTTTTTAGGTTATACATACAAGAATAGTGTAAACACATTTGGATGTACTTTGGAATAACAGCAGACTATGAAGGCTATTCCTAACCCATCCAGTCCAGAAAAAGTTTCCTCAACTGTTAGTTGATATAGAAAGGATAGCAATTATATATATATAGAGTGTATTCATTGAATTAAGAAAAGTCATATGCTGTCAAAAAAGTTATCACAACAAGCAAATTTAATTTCGGTTGAGTCAAAAGTTAATTTTTAGATGGCCGATTTATTGTTTCAGATGCAAAGAAAAAAAAACTATTCTGGTTTGGCCTTGGGCTTACCATATTGAAATGTTGAAATAGTCCTGTCAACAAATATTCTCCAAATGGGAAGCGCTACCCAGGCAATCATTGCCAACACCGAATCAATAGCCACATTGTTCATTGGCATTGCTCCTCGGGAAGCGACCCTGAATAATAACGTAGAAAAATCACTAGTGATGGCCACTTCGCCTCTTTTTAGCCCTTTAAGTAGGGCTGTAGAGCATTGCTCCGGAGTAAGTCCATCAACTGCGTCTTCAATTTTTTTTGAAATTTCTGGTTTGAGTTTGTTTTCGGCCTCATACCCAGGCGACAGTATGGTTCCGGGGTAGTATGCAGAGACATTTATCCCGTGTAGTATTAATTCGCTCCTTAGTGCTTCTGCTAGCCCTCGAATTGCAAACTTTGTTGCAGAATACTGGGTATATCCTACGAGTCCAAGCATACTTAGCGTAGACCCCACAAGAACCACATGGCCCTTGATATTCGCATTTACCATTCTTCTTGTTGCCTCGTGTATTGTATACAGTGCACCGAAATAGTTCAGTTGCATGCTTTTTTCAAATACTTCTACATCCTGTTCAATAAAATATCCGGGATATGCGGCACCAGCACAAGTAAAAACATACTCAATTTCTTTTCCCTGACGCTCAACACTCTCTTCAAGTGCAGCTTTGGAGCTTTGCTTGTCTGTAGTATCTGAGGATATATAAATAATCTTTTGAGTCTCATTAACCCGACATTTTTCAATCTCTTCGGCCGCGAATTTAAGATTATCGAGCCCTCGTGCAATTATTGTAACACTTGCACCATCCTTGAATAGATCCATGGCAACAGCCTTGCCCAACCCTGAACTTCCACCGGTTACATAGCAATGTTTTCCATTAACGTTGAATTTTCTACCTCTAAAGCGTAAATGTAATTCACTTATCACCAAGAGTAGCGCTAAAACGCCAATTGCCGATAAAATCCCGGATAGGATCGCATACAAAGTTTCCATTGTGGCTTTCCAAGAGGTTGTTTGATTAAAGTTATCTTATGAATACTGTCCGGATATCGGAAATGCTGGAGAAATCCTTCAAAAATATTATGCAAGCGGAGAGGCAATGAAAGACTGCCTTTTGTTTAACAAAATCAATCAGAGTAACAAAGGCAGTATCTGCTTTTGTAGCAAATCAGTATTTCAAAAGTACTCCCAGTCAGGCACTACTAAAATATATGATGTTTTGGCTCAGCGAATTGACTTGCAGAAACTTTGGGAGTTCTAGATAATTATATTTTCTGGGCTATTTTATTTGCTTTGCCACTATTTTTTATGCGACCCAAGCGGTAGACTTGGTTGATTAATTCCTGTTCAATGGCTATAAAAACCGCAAACTATGTAATCACTTGAACTTTGGCTTCTATTCGTTAACATTGTTTTTTTTTTTTGCTTTTTCCTTCTATTTTTTTAAAAAACAAATGCGATTATAATTGCTATTGTTCGTTAACACTTCTAAAGTTTTAAACTAGCCATCTATATTTCTATTTTCCAAATACTCCAATTAGTAAACCATCTCTGTATTAGTAAAAAAGCAAAGATCAATGCATCTTTTATGATATATGCGGTAGGAATAACGGTGTCTACTTGAATATATGCAATAATGGTTCATGATTTGATGTTTGAAACAGAGCTGATTGCTGAGTACGAAAAAGTCAATAGCGAAATCCAAAGGGTAAACAAACTGCTTGTAGATTTAAACACCAACGATCTCTACAAAATAATTGACAATCTCAGAAAATTAAACAAGGATATTACAATTATTTACACCCTGATCAAATCTACAACATATGGGCAATATAATATGCAGAATATCGGCTCAGGTTCTACCGAGAGCCAGTATATTGATACTGGGACTATAAGCACCAAAAATCAGGAAGGGGGGCAGCATCGTTCTAGTGGGTTTGAAACAAATTGTCCAGATTATCGCTGAAAACTACAACTTATTATATGTCAAAGGGAGCCAAGAAAGTGGACGATTTGGCGGAAGAGTGTCAGATCTCATTTTTCACTTTTTGGGCTTTTATGCCTTGGTATACTCAATTTCTATCTATTTTTCTTCCTTGCTTTTTGCCCTCCTCGTATAAAGTTTATATAACTTCAACCAAAAAAAAAAGGAATAGAGAGTAACATAAAGCAGCTGTGTATTTCTGATTCAATGTATCTTAGTTTTGTTCTAGCTTTTTCTTGTATATTTTTAGTGTTTTTTCTTGTATTTACTAATAAATGAGCTACATGAAATAAACTTGAACAATGGAATTCTTTATGAGATGTCGTTGCCTTCAAAAAAAAAGACGGCCTGCTGCACCAATATTTATAAAATAACACTGTCACTAATTATCCATTTAATTTACCTGGCAGTTCTCATAGAAAATGTTGATTCAAGCTATCCAACTTGACCTATATTTAAATTTTATTTTCGTTATAGCTAACATCCGTATCAAGCACTCTTACGATATTTATGTTCTGAGTCCTCATCTTCAAATACTCAGTTTAATGATCAAAATGAGCTATTTACCAGGTCTCAATATGACCAACCCGCCCATACTTTGGTTTTTTTTCCCCAAAAGTTTCGTATTTTCGATTGGTTCTCAAATCATCTGAACCACTCGTGAAAATTTTTTTTTGTATATTTTGGTCAGGAAATGCAGTTGTAAAATTTTTGATCCATTATTTAATGTTAGTCAACCAAGACAAAAGGGAAAGAAAAACAAAAGGTAATTTAAGAAACTAGTTGAAAGCACAAACGAAGAAAAAAGATGACAGAATACAAAGCAGGGTTAATATCAGAGTTGTTGTTCAATGAAACTGCAAAAGAAAACTCAAAAGAAAGTAAAAGTGAAAAAAAAAGTGAAAGCATAGACACAATTTTTAGCAAAGAGCAAAAAACATTTCAGCAAGTCTTGCAAAATCTAAAGAAATCACAGGATGAATTAGACAAAAAAACCGACTCGGGTAAAAAACCAGAAGCTGAAGGTGCTCTAAACACAAATGATGGAGCTGGATCAAAGAAGGGCAAACCAAAAACCAAAAAAGGAGAAAAAAGAAAATTAGAGCCCGAACAGGAAAAAGAGGAGAGGACCTCCGATAAAAAGCGGAGCAAAGAAGCCAAGGAGGATTCAGAAAAAAGCGATGAGAATGAGAATGAAGAAAGTGCCACTGACCAGATAGAAGAGCCAGAAAGTACAAAAGATGGCGTTAAAGAGACGGAAGCGGAAAGAAAAGCAAAAAACGAAAGAACAGTGTTTATAGGCAATATTACTGTTAAGATTCTGAAGGACAAGAAAATGACCAAAAACCTAAAGGATCTGTTTAAAGAGTGTGGCAAAGTAGAAAGTATTAGGTTCAGATCAATTGGATTTTCAGTTGCATTGAATAAGCGGGTGGCGGTGATCAAGGATAAGTATCACTCTGAAAGAGATACATGTAATGGATATCTTGTAATGGAATCTGTAGAGGCGGCAAAAAAATGTACAGAACTAAATGGGATAGTATTTGAAGAGCGCCATTTGCGAGTCGATTTAGCAAACAACAGTGCCAAAGACGAAAACACCATCAAGCAAAACAAAAAAAGAACAGTTTTCATAGGAAATCTGAAATTTGACTGTAAAGAAGAAGAGTTGTACAAGCACTTTGAAAAGTGTGGTGAAATTGAAAACGTCAGAGTAGTCAGAGATTCTGCTACGGGGATGGGAAAAGGGATAGCATATATAACATTTAGAGATATCTCTGCTGTCCCACTGGCTTTGGAATTAAACAAATCAAAGTTGCCAACAGAAAATGAAAAAGCCAGCAGAGAAATGAGAGTTTCTAGATATAAGGCGTCGATGCAAAACGCCGGTGATAAGATGGGCAGTAAAGGGTCAAAAAATACAAACAAAAAGACATCTGGAAAGTTCCTGGAGGGAGCACGCTCGGTTAGGCCCACCAGTGCAAAGAAAGGTGACAAAAAAAGCGGTGCATACAGAAGAATAAAGAGCAAAAAGAACAATGATTCCAAGCGACAGTAATTACATCCTAGGTGCTCTACTTGGCTACCTTTTAGCTTTTAGATTGTTTACATTATCTATCGATATCCGTTCAAAGTTATATGATATTAGTTTTTTATTGTTGAAAAATCGAGAGAATAGAGATGTTATTGATATAAAGTATACACAGAGTGCAAACGCACCATTGCGCAAGCATTGTGTTTGAAAAAAAAATTAGGACATGTTCAGATATCTGCCTCATTTCAATTAGAAAAATCATATATATAGCATTCTACTACTGCAAAAATCCAATCCTGTTATTGATTGTCAATGTTTCTGGAGAAAATGAACCCTAGAAAACACTTTCCAAAAGAAAACTCAAGAAGACTAGCCTCGAAATATATGGTTAAGGATGAATTGTAACAGAGAATACTAATGTACGAAAAAATAACCTGCACGAGATAGATTTACGTACAGGGAGCATGTACTTGTACGATAGATGTATTCATTCGCAAAACCATTCGATCGCTAGAATATATCTTTGTTCACTTTTGTAATGTTTTGCTTTATTGTTTTCATTATCTCGTTTCCACGAAAGGCCAAAACAAACAAAATTTAACAGAGATGGTTATTACAAGAGCAATGATTCATCTTACTAGACAATTTCATCACAACAAGAGTCGAAAAAAAAAATAATAATAATCGGGGATATTTAAATGCTGAGTATCTTACCTCGTAATGCAATGAAGAGACAACTGGAATTGAATCGTTAAAGTTAGAGCTATCCTTTTAAATTCTTGGTGCGCTTCGAAATAGAAATCTAGACAATTCAATGCAGGCTGTTGAAATACATCCCCCTCGCCTATTCAAAAAAAAAAAGCGATTTTTTCAGTTTTGACACTTACTGCATTACTTACTTGCAAAAATTTGTGGGTGGAGGGGAGAGAGGTGGATAAAAATTTTTACGAGTAGTTGCAAGAATTTCGATTCAGAATTGCAGAGATTTTGATTTTTTTTTGTTGGTCTTTTTGTCTACATGTATTTTTTTTCAGTTTTAATTGCTTGGTGAAAAAAAATTTTTTTTTTAGATGGGCACAAAATTAGTTGATCCAGGTATATAAAATCAAATAGAAGAGTATTGGGCATAGCTACTATAGATTTAAAAAGAGAAGAAAGGCAAAATAGAGATAATATATGTTATATTTGCAGAATGAGAATCGATTACAGGTTTACAAACTTATGCGGTACTATATACGAGAAAGGAAATCTGGTGTTTACGCCAGATGGGAATAGTCTACTTAGTCCAGTTGGAAATAGAATAACACTGATAGATTTGGTGAACAACAAGACGGAAACATTTCCATTTGAGGCACATAAGAACATAGAACACATAGCGTTATCTTCAGACGCAAGGGTACTACTGACTATTGATGAGGATGGCAAGGGGATGTTAGTAAATTTCAAAAGAAGAACGATAATACATCGAAATAACTTTAGTGGACAAGCAACGTGTGCAGAGTTTTCACCAAATGGAAAGTATATTGCAGTTGGTGTTGGGAAACGGATAGAAATATGGAAAACACCTGGAGTAGAAAAGATTGAGTTTGCACCATTTGTTCTACATAAAAAATACTCTGGGCACCACGATGCTGTGACAAGTATAAAATGGAGCAAAGATTCACGGTTTTTTATAAGTTGTTCCAAAGACATGAGTGCAAAACTATATTCGGCAGACAAAATAGAGGGCTTTGAGCCAACAGTATTTATGGGGCATAGACGTGCAGTGATAGCAGCGTGGTTTGGCAAGGATGGAAAGAGTATTTACACGGTAAGCGAGGATGGGGCAGTGGCAGAACGCAAACATAAAAGCGTGGAAACAGGTGAAGAAGTTGAATTTCCAAGCAAAATGCCGACAAAGTGGTCTACACCAAGGCATTTGTATTTCCACATTAACGAGGCATCGGTTACGAGCATTGGATACAACGAGCGGCATGATATGGTGGTGGCAGGGTTTAGTAATGGAGTGTTTGGGCTGTGGGAGCTACCTAGCCTGCAAAAGATTCAAACACTTTCTATCTCACAACATGTGCTTAACACAGCGGCTATCAACAATAGTGGCGAGTGGCTGGCATTGGGCAGCAGCAAGCTGGGCCAGCTGTTGGTATGGGAATGGCAAAGCGAAAGCTATGTATTGAAACAACAAGGTCACACATACGATATGAGCGCAGCTGCATATTCGGGTGACGGGCAGTATATTGCAACCGGTGGAGATGATGGAAAGGTAAAAGTGTGGCAAACGGGTACAGGATACTGTTTTGTGACATTTTCAAATCACTCTGCAAGTGTTAGTGACGTGGTATTTACAAAAAACAGCCAGGTGGTAGTATCGGCATCGCTGGATGGAACAGTACGTGCATTCGATTTGGTTCGGTATCGTAACTTCCGAACATTTGCAGCACCAACACCTGTACAGTTCTCTTGTTTAGCTGTGGACGGCAGCGGTGACATTGTGTGTGCTGGGTGTAAGGACAGTTTTGAAATTTATGTATGGAGCATGCAAACCGGCCGACTCCTTGACGTGTTGAGTGGGCATCAAGGTCCTGTGTCGGCTCTTGAGTTCCGATCCGATGGCCTTCAGCTGGCATCGTCGTCATGGGATAAAACAGTGTGCTTGTGGGATGTTTTTACCCGTTCTAAGGCAGTAGAGAAACTAGCACATAGCTTTGAGGTCTTATCGGTTAGTTATCGTCCTGATTGCAAGGCGCTTGCCTGCTCAACTCTTGACGGATCAATCCACTTTTGGGATGTGGCAACTGGAGTCAGTTCTGGTTCAATTGAAGGGCAAAAAGACATTGCGGGAGGACGAAAGGCTTCAGACCTTCGGGCTTCCAAAAATTCAACTTTTGGAAAATGTTTCACTAGCGTTGTATATTCGGCTGATGGAAAGCTGCTTTTGGGTGGTGGAAATACAAACAATCTGTGCCTATATCACGTTGATTCCAAGGCACTAGTTAAGAATTTCCAGCTTTGCAACAACTTTTCGTTTGACGCCATGCTTGATTTTCTTAACAGCAAGGATATGACTTCTGCTGGCCCCAACCAGCTTCTTCCTCCAAGCAAAAACTCCCACGATATTTCAAAGCGCTCCACACAAAAGGCAGTCACCTCACGCGCGGTTAGGTTCAGCCCTTCCAACCACCAGTTTTGTGTTGCAGCATCCAACTTGGGCCTTGTAATATACTCACTAGATCCCACCATTTATTTCGACCCCTTTGACATTGACATTGAAATCACACCAGATTACATTATCAACGATCTGCTAGTCTCTCAAAACGATTATTTGAAGGCTCTGGTATGTTCTTTAAAGCTGGGTGAGCGTGGTATAATAGCCTATGTATATAACGCAATTCCTGATGTCAACCAGGTTTCTCACTATGCTAGCCAACTACCTAGCAACTATATTTTGCGCCTCTTGAGTTTTATTGTTTCAGTTTTTGATGAACCAGCCTCGAAAATCCAACTTCATCTTACTTGGATCTCCTGCATCTTGATGAATAGCAAGAATTTTTCTCAGTTGAAGGCCAATTCATTTGATTTTATTCCTACATTAAAGGCACTGAAAAAATCAGTTGCAAAATCTCTGGATGAAGTTGGCACATTATGTGATGATAACATTTTTGAATTGAATAGACTTTCTACTTTGTGAATATTACTCTCCTCATCCATTTTACATGGGCTTTAATTTGTTTAGTCATTTTCCTTTGTTTGAAACACCTCATTGTTTCCGGTAACTGTTTTTTCTCTTTTCAAAGTTATTCTATTAAACTTTATATATTTTATTAATTTTTACCAGAAATACAATCTCAGAACTATATCAATTGATCGAAACACACTTACCCTCCTCTCCCTCTCTGCCTCCTTTGAGGAAACGAACAAAATAAGGGAAAATTGGATATACAAAGTAACAAGCAATTGTCTTTTAAGTACATAATATGTAAAATGATATCCAAGTTTGTGTTCACTGCCCTTTTTTCGCAAAGATACTTCACAGGTTTAATGATGTATAGCGATTGTAGAGTTTATATTTTCACCTAGATCTATATCTCTAATTTGATTGCTCACCCGGTGTTTCATTGAGAACCTATGGTTCCTCTCCCTCTCCCTCTTCCTTTACATTTCTTATATTTTTCAAAGCTTACCCTGAACGCTAAAATTTTGAGTTGAATACAATGAACCCTTTTTACCTTTGACAAAGTAGTGAGCGCTTTTTTTTCAATCATGATATTTTGTGATTTATAGGCTTATAATGTGTTAATTCCAGGAAAATGGTGTTATTGGCTATATTGCTTTTTCTGGTATTTTTTTTTATTAACCGCTGTTTTCCGCGGTATTTTTCCATTTGGATTAGAAATTCAAAGTTGAGATAGATTCAAAAGGGGTATAAAAAAACAAGCGCAATTTTAATCCAAAATCCCCTTTTGTTCATTTTGTTGTGAAAAGCATTCTTTATTTTGCTCATTTTTTTTAATAATTTTACTGAAAATGAAATGAGCTTTCTTCCGGTGTGGTGAAATGACGAGAATAATGGGGAAAAAATCAGTGAGAAAACTGAAAAATGAGCAAATTAATTATATTTCTGTTTTGTGATAAAGTGGCCCAAACAGACTTTGTCACGAAATTCTCTGATATCGTTATTCCTTCAGCATATTTACCTTCCGCGATTCTCAGTTGTTTATTAATTTCCCAAAAATTGTGCACATTCGCCAATAAACGTGGGGCCTGGCGTAAACTAGGTTGAAGCAATCTTGCATGAAAATCTGTTAAATTGTGTCAGTGCATTTTTGTATGGTTTTTTCTTCACCTCATCAGCTTTTTTCTTATTATATTATCACTGCTATTTTCAGGCTAGCAGGGTATATTCTCTGAAAAACCCTTACGGCTTTGCAAAAGATCTGCGCTGCCTATGCTAGTGACTTTAGCAAGTTACAAGAATATGTAAATGGCGAACTTCAATGCAGTACCTCGTATAGGCTTGAAATAATTTGAGATGCTATTAGTTTTAAATAAAGGCACTCAGTATTTGCAATGTATTTGCTTTTAGAACATAGCAGACTCATATAAAAGAGAAGAGAAAGATGCATATTTCATCGTAAAAAATAAAGATTATAAATTTTACTACCAACTTTGAGATATTCTGGACCACGAGCTTCTTTATTTTAGTTGCATTTTAGTTTTGACCATTAATTTTCAAATTTTCAATTTATTTAGAAGCAAAACGAAGCAAACGAAGCAAAAGAAGCAAACGAAACAAAACAATATAAAACAATAAGCAAACGAAACAAAACAATATAAAACAATAAGCAGATAAAACAAAACAATAATTAACCACTGATATTAACAGGGTTCTAAATTAAAACTCAAATACGTAATCCAAATTCAATCTCAATTTTCATGGCCAAGAATTTAACGATTATTAGCGCCAAAAGTTAAAAACCAAAGTCGAACGTTGAAAACTAAATATCTGTAGGAAATAGCAAAAAGGATACTATTAATAGTATTGCATAAAGAATAAAATTAAATATAACTGATAAAACATAACAGTGGATTTCTCTAATCACATTACAAGAAACTTTTGAAATATTAGAGAAAATAATATAAAGCAAAAGAAAACAAACCAAAGAGAAAAGCAGATAAATTTTTGACAGAGTACTCTATCACCACTCCGAGCTAACACAAGTATTAATACAGACCAAAAAATAAAATAAGATAAAAAATAAACAAAACAAACGAAACAAAGGAGAAACAGAAATAATGAGCAAACTTTTGACATTACCCAAATTCCCAACCGAAGGACTCATGCCAACTGAGGTATGTTATAATTGTTACTATGAATCCTTCAAAATTTAACCATAAGAGAATTCGAGTACTTTTACACGCATAAAACTAATATATATCTGAAAACTAACATAAACTTTTATTGATATATAAAATTTGTAACTAGGATACCCAAGCTAATGCATTCATAAAAAAGTATCCACAGTATGACGGTAGAGGTACGGTGGTAGCTATCTTAGATACCGGTGTGGATCCAGGAGCTTTTGGAATGCAGGTATGTATATATATGTGTATAACTTGCTGTGTTATTTCACACAAAAGACGGTCTTTATATCAAAAAAGTATTTTATTTAAACGGTCATGTGTTTAAATAAAATAAATTAGGTAACATCAGATTCCAAACCAAAAATAATTGACATTGTCGATTGTACAAACTCGGGTGACGTTCATATGAGCGCAGAAAAGGATATTATCAGCTCAGAATGTGAAGGAAAGAAGGTTTTGAAAGTGATTGGTGCGTCTGGAAATGAATTGATTCTGGATCCCAGCTGGAACATTCCTTCAGGTAAAGTTCGCGTAGGTATGAAGGCGTTGTTTGAGCTTATGCCCACTGATTTGGCTGATGTAGTTGGCAGTGTAAGTTTTTTTGTATATTTGTTATTATACACGTTTGTGTTTGTGTTTATGTCTATTTATATAAATGTTTAAAGAGTTGAATATATTACATTAAAAGGCTTGTATAAAATCCTATTTATTTAATAACAAGAAAACCTAACTAAATAACAAAAATGGTTTAATAGGAAAATAAAGAGACTATAACGAAAAAACACGAAGAAATAGTGTATCGTTTGCGTAAGGAGTTGGCAAAGGCCAGCGAAAGCAGAAAAGAGGGAGAAAAGGAAACACCGTTGGAAGTTGAGCTGAATGCCAGACTCAAGGCTATAAAGACATTGTGTGCAGAGTACGAATACTTTGGTCCTGTGTTTGATGTGATATTATTCCATGATGGCCAGGATTACAGGGTAGTGGTGAATAACACACCAAACAGCAATGATCTAACAGGAAAGAAGGCAATGAAGGATTACAAGGTAGGGAGGGAATATGACCTTTTAGATAAATCCAAACTGTTCAATTATTCAATCAAGATCTATGATGAAGGAAGGATAGTGAGTATAGTCACAGCAGCAGGATCACACGGTACACACGTAGCCGGGATTCTGGCAGGAAATCACCCAAACCAGCCAGAGATGAATGGAGTGGCACCCGGAGCACAGCTGATATCGTTGAAAATTGGAGACCATAGGCTGGGATCACTAGAAGTGGGCGCAGGGTTGAGTAGAGCACTGCTGTCATTGGTTGAGCATAGAGTTGACCTTGCCAACATGAGTTATGGAGAGTCGATAACTGTAGCAAACTCGGGATTCTGGGTGAATTTACTGAGAGATGAGGTGATAAGAAAGTACGGGTGTATTTTCGTGTCATCTGCAGGAAACAGCGGTCCAGGACTGTCGACAGGTGGTGCGCCTGGAGGAACCACAGACGATGTCATTGGGGTTGGAGCATATGTGGGCCACCAACAAATGAATGCAAACTACTTTTTGTTGGACGAGGTCAGCGAAACGCCATATACATGGTCATCACTGGGGCCTACATTTGATGGAGATAGAGCAGTTGATATCTACGGGCCTGGCTCTGCAGTGGCATCGTATCCAGAATACACGCTAAAAAAATACGAGATGATCAATGGCACCTCAATGTCATCGCCCAACGTGTGTGGGTGCTTGTCATTGTTGGTATCTGCGATGAAAAGCAACAAGATTAATGTTAGCCCATACAGAGTGAAGACAGCGATTAGAAACACGTCAAAGGATGTGGGAACACTGTTGAACATAGGATTTATTCAGACAGAAAAGGCATGGAACTTTATTTGCGAGCATGCAAATGATAAGGACCAAGACGTAGCGTATCGTATTTCTGTAGATTCACGTGGAGGAGGCAGAGGAATCTATTATCGCGATATGGGTGACTGTACGCAGGATAACGTTGAAGACATTACAATTCAGCCCAAGTTTATGTCTGCACCTGATAAAGACAATGGTTGTGATGTAGATAATGATGCTCGCGAGCGAGTCAGAAGAAACAAGTTTGTGTTTGAGAAGCGCTTGGTTTTAGTTTCCAGCAAGTCATGGGTTAAAGTGCCCGACTTTCTGTTTGTAAATTCGTCAACCAGGACATTCCGAGCTGCCATAAACTGCAAAGGGTTAGCTGCTGGCGAGCTACACTATGCAGAAATTCAGGCATTTGAGGCTGGTAACCCATGCAGAGGTGCGGTACTTACCATTCCTGTTACAGTTGCCAAACCCATGTGCGTCGACAGCTCTGCAGCTGTGGAGTTTAGAGACATGAGTTTCAAGCCCACTGAGCTGAAACGCATATACATTGGTGTACCAGATTTTGCGACTAATGTGGTTGTGACTGTGACCAGCCGCAACCCTACATCTGGAGCGCCTGTTTCATTTATCATCAACCTTTCACAGCTCCTCTCTCAAGAAAGACACGAAGTACATGAGTATCAAAAATACTTTAAGATTGGGTCGGGAACCAGCCAGTCTGGCAGAGATCCTGCTCAAAAGTTTGTGCATACGATGTCTGTCCAAGGTGGTGTGACTATGGAGTTGGTGATTGGTCAATTCTGGAGCCAAATCGACTGTCACACCATTGACATGCGGGTCGAGTTTAGCGGACTCAATGTCATGTGCACTGGCGGTGCCAAAAACTCTATCTATATTGACGGAAATGCACCAAGCACAAAAATCGATCTTTACAGCAATATCTCGCGTGTCGAAAGCGTCAGACCAAGACTGGATCTTTCGACTCTTCGGAAATACGTACTGCCACAATCTAGTAGAATTGACTCGCTTAGCACGGACCGCGACGTATTGTTCAATGGCCAGTGTATCTATGGAATGCAGCTGACTTACAAAATGTATCTGGAGGCCGGAAAAGCCAAGTTTAATTTCCCAGCCTGTGACAACTTTGTCTATGACAGCTGGTTTGAAGATAAAATGATCCAGATTTTTGACTGCAACAAAAAACGACTTGGAATCTTTTCTATCTATCCGAAATTTGTGGACATTCCCAAAAAGGGTGAATATTTCGCTATCGTTCTCGTTCGCTACCCCAACATTGAGCGCCTTGAGGCTATCAAATCTTCTCCCCTTCTAGTCGACATCGCCATTCCATCTTCATTTTCTCTGCCTATCTTCCGCTCCTTTGCTGCTGCCTATACCTCTGGTTCCACTACTGCTCCCATACTCGACATCAATAGGTCTAGTATGACCTCCATCTTTGTTGGCGTTCCCAAATCCACTCTCCGACTTCCTTCGACATACGCCACTGGTGACACATTTTTGGGGTCGCTCTCATTCTCCAGTCCTGGAACCTCACTGTCTTCCTTTGATGTAGTTATGGCCGCTCCTATCAACAAATCTACTTTTTCTTTGCCTATTGCTTCGCAGAAGTCACCAAGTGCTGTTGCTGTTGATTCTGCGGCCTCCAACAAACCTGCACCCTCGTCCGATTCGTTACAACCCTCTGTCCAGCCCGACGACTCCAAGTTTGTTAAGGTGGAAATTTCTTCTGATTCTGGTTTACCTGTTGATGCCGAAAGCGCTGCAAACACTGCATCTGAATCGTTGGTTTCCGATGCCGTCTTTGATACCAAAGTTGCCCTGCTTTCCAAGGTCAAAGACAAAGCCAATCAGCAAGCTCTTATTGATGAGTTGTGTGCCGCTAATCCCTCTAGCCTATCTCTTCTCAAAGCCATCTTATCGGTTAGACTGCTTGATTACCCACAATCTTCGTTTGAGTTTCTTGACCTTCTAGCTTCTAAGGCCACCTCCGCATATTCTGACGCAAATCCCCATCATTCTCAAATCGAAAAAATCACACCTGATGCCATCAGTGCTCTGCTTTCAGCTGCAGAAGACCTCATCAAATCCATTGATTCTGTCGCTTTAGCCTATAAACTTAAGCCCTCTCCTCCCTCTGCTACACCATCCAAAACCGACTCTGATCTCAAAAAGAAGGCTCTTGAGGACAAAGCTACTCTTGTTGATGCTTTGCACGCAAAGACCTCTGCCATGTTGATTTCTCATTGCCTTAACGCCCACTCTTTTGCTGACCAGGCTGCCTGTGATGCTTCGTTGGCTTCTATATCTGCTGCTTTAGATGAATACGCAAAGTGGGCTCTTGATTCCAACAGTGGAGCTGTCGAATCACCTGCTTCCGCCTCAGCATCAGCCTCAACTTCAGCCTCAACTTCTAAATCTTCTTCAAGCCTCAAATCCATCTTTGCTGATGCAAACTATTTTAATACGCTACTCTCCTATGAGTATATAAAGAAAGATTATGGTGCCGCGCTTGTAAAATTAAACGATTATATTGCTCAGCTCGAAAGAATCGAAGCCAATACTCAGGCCTACAAGACTGCTTATACGAACCGTCTGAATCTTCTTCAAAAACTGCACTGGACCTGCTACTATGAGTTACAATCCAGTAACAAGCCATTCTTCTTCCCCAAACAGTTTACACCTTTCTAATTTTTGTCATTTCTATTTTCTAGTACTGTTTTTGCATTATGATTAAAAGTTAATACACGTGAATATCTCTTTGACTTGAGCTGTTTTATATGTTTGGAAAATCGATAGCTTGTAATTTCGAAATGATTGCTTGTATTTCCTTGGTTATATTTTGATGTAAACATTGGTCTTTGTTAAGGATTTTTTTTTAAAAATATAAAATCAATCAATCAATAAAACACACACACACACACTCTCTCTATCTCTAATTCGCTCACTCTCAAATCTGGACCAGAATCTCGACTCTTACCTAGCTTGCTAAAAAAAAAAGTGTGTAATGAGAAGAGAAACACAACCAACGAAAGAGTCAGCATTTTAACTTTTCCCTATTGAAGAGTTGTATAGGAGCTGAGCAACAGCTAAAAGTAAATGAAAGCTAAGAAAGGTTAATTTCAAAACAACAGCTAATGGACCAAGAACCAAATACCAGCGCAAGCAATTCCTGCTTTCCCGCAACCTTACATTCAGACCTCACGAAATGCGCCAATCCTCATTTACTCCCACACATTGCTGCTTTGTGGCTCGATAGCAAACGCAAAAACCAAAAGATCCAGTTCAATTATGCCAAGGCGTATAAATCGATACTCGCATACCCAGTGCCCATTGCGGTTCAGGACACCATGCGCGAATGTGTCCAGCTTGAGGGCATTGGACCTGTTACTGCCAAGAAGTTGTTTAATCTGTGTACCAACAACCACCAAGACCAAGCCCATACATTGCAGCCTGAACACCAGAAACAAAATTCTGCAGTTTTAGATGGGTGTGGTGATAGTCACATTTCAAAGGATGTAGCTGAGGTTGCTGTTAACACAAAAAGGCAAAAATCCAGGAAAAAGACTTCTATTTATATTCCGAAGTACAAGTCTGCTCCGTTTGCCTTGCTTATCGGATTATACAAGGCGGCCATAAAACACGGTCTTGATAGTTATATTGCAAAACGCGAGCTAATACAATTGTCGTTGCCATATTATCGACACAACAATGGCGCTGTCACCATAAGCAACCACACTCACAATCCCAGCACCAGCACCAGTAACGGTAACAGCAACAGCACAAATAACAACAACACTAGTAGCAGCAGTAAACTTGGAGATTGGTTTAATCTATGGGCTGGAATTAAGACCTTAGAAAAGTACCAGTACGTCAAAAGAAAATCGCCTACAACCCATAGGTTTGTTATTACAGAGAATATGGGCATGATAGCAGCCCAGAAAATTGTTTTGGCACTACTGATGTACTCCAACTCTGGCTCACCTGGAGTCACAGATGAACAACTTGCTGGTACCAAAAATCCTGATACAGATGATGATATTAATCTTACGCATGAAGATATTGAGATTTTTAAGCTAGGTGAAAGGCTTTACTCCGAGACAAACTCAGATGTAGGTATTGGTACGAATACTAATGCTACACTTACCAAAGCCAATGCAGGACATTTAATAGATATGGCTACTGATACCAGTCGCAAGGGCGATTACGACACTAGGTTTCCTGCCGACTTGGAATCATTGATTGACGACCGCTTTGTATCCGCGTTCTTCTGTCCTAAAGAATCAGATATAATAGCGACCGATATGCCTATGGCATCTTTGGAGGCTTCAGAGTTCTCGCCTATCATGGTTGAGGCATCCACATACTCCATAACTCTATTAATTGACAATCGAGAAATTCGTTCATCTGTAGAGCGTGAGTACACATTAAACACACTGCTAAATTATGGGATTACTGATGTGGAAATTACCACATTACCTGTTGGCGACTATGCCTGGATTGCAAGACCAAAGAGCACAATTTGTTTTGACAACCCAGGATCCAGTTCAATAACAGACAGCACAAATTTTTCAGCTTCTCGGGCTTGTACTACTATTACTTCATCAGATGCAATTATTCTGGATACATTGATTGAGCGAAAAACGTATGATGATTTATATGCCAGTATTATCGATGGTCGGATATCTGAGCAAAAAAATAGACTACTTAATTGCGGCGTCGACAATATAATATATATCCTCGAAGGCTGTTCAACACCTGTTTCTGCTACACTTCCTGCAGGAACTACAAAGACAAAAGCAAAAACAACGGACTCAAATCCTATACAAGGTACTAGTGGTACAGGTGGTAGTAGTGGTGGTAGATATGACCATTTTCAACGATCTGGTGAGGACTTTGTCTATGAGACTGTTAATAGACTTACAATAAACAGCGACATCCGCGTTAAAAAACTACTTTGTTACGATGAAACTCTTTGTTATTTATCTAAAATCACTAAACACTATATTAAAAAGTCACAGGTAAATATTTATTATTACCCGTATTTTTTCTTTTTTAGTTTAGATGTCTTGTATAATCAATTATTTTAAACACTAATCCTGAATTAATTATTGACTACTTCAAACTAGACTGATCATCTATATGTACTTCACGACAAGTATGTAACCAGCTCATCGATAAACAGTTTAAAGTTAAAGCTATCATCTAACCATTTATCTCGAAATTCTAGCTCAACTGGTGATTCGAATTTTTATTCTCAGCAAACGAACCATCCAGATGCTGAAACTATCAGGAAAAAGGACATCCGTGAAGATTTAAATAAAGGTGTTATTGGAATCTCTTCCGGGGATTCTTCGATTTCTAACCCAAAGATCAGGCTCCTGATATTTTACGACTCGTTTGCTAGAATTTCTCAAAAATCACTTTCACTATCTATTCAGGAAATGTTTGCACAGTCACTTTTTTCAATCCGTGGCATCAGTAAAGACAAGTTGTTTGTTCTGTTGAAGAAGTTCAGTACCCCGATAGAGTAGGTCCATTGCTAGTATTCATACTGCTTTATGTTTTTTTAGTGGTTCTAATGATGAGCTGGTAACTACTTTATACTGTACTGGTATTAACTGATAATTATCTTAAAAAATACACATGGGTTTGATAGGTTGTATTCCATGTTGCATTCTAAACCATTGTTTAAGGAACGGGTACGCATGATTACCGATCTTGACTCTTCCTCTGTGAGCGAGTATTCTCAGATCTCAATCAAGAAACGGAAAATATATCCCGCATTAGCAGAAAATATAGTTTCGCTGTGGACTTCGAACAACTATTAACATAGCACATTATGGTCTACATTTTATGACAATCGCAAACTGTGTCTTCTTTTAATCCATAAATCGTTAATGTCCTATATCTTGTATGCTAATGAAATTTAATTTAAATGAAGTGTAATATATAGTAGATGCTATTATTGATCTGATATATTTTTCAGCTGATGTGATGGCTGAGTTTAGTAAAGCACTGAATGTTTCAGCTATATTCAGGTCTCGGATCACTTTGCTAGTTCTGCTTTCCGTTATGATTGTGTCAAATTCTTTTATTATTGTTCTTATAACAATATACGAAAAGTAAAATGTAATGATTACTAAGCACTATAACTAATTACTATGTAGTTAAAACGTACATGTGAAGTATATTCTGTTAAGAAAAGGCTAAGGTAACTCGTGTTCACTTTATTAACATTGACTTTACCTTATTATTAATCACGTTTGCTCTTATATGTGATGATAATCTGCAAAGGAATCTAAATTAATCAGCTAGTAAAACTGACATGTCCACTATACTTCAAAAAAAAAAAGTAAAAAAAATATTAAAAAGTTAAAAACGCAGGAGCGACCGGGAATTGAACCCGGGGCCATTCGATCTGCAATCGAATGCTCTGCCGCTGAGCTATCACTCCAGACAAGGGCTTGACCGGGGATTGAACCCGGGGCCTCTCGCACCCAAAGCGAGAATCATACCACTAGACCATCAAGCCCGCCTAAAATTTCAAGTGTTTGCTTTTTTACATATATTGTAAACTTTTAAAATATTTTGTAAATGTTTGAATGCTTGTGTATTATATGAAGCCTTCTTAGCAATTACAAATCTTTTTATTCAATTCATAGTATTATGAATATTTCAGAAAATTGATACAATATCTGTCTTTATTTATCATTACTTTATTAATTTTTATTCAGCAGTGTTTATTTTTTGTAAAAGTAGTGCTAGTTTAGGAAATAACAAGTAAATTTTAGGAATAACTGATTGTTATATGTATTTTATCCGATATATCATTCAACTATAACTTGATGCTATTATTGATGCATCTGAGTATATATTCAAATAGTCATCTCGTTTATTTTTGCCTTCTCTTTTGATGTATTGCTGTTACCTACTCCAGGAAAGCATATTTTCAAAGCAAGCTTGCTAGGCAAAATTACATTCGTTATGTCTCAACTTGTACTCTTTTGACTGTTCAAAATAGACTCTAAAGTAAACTTTTGGTATTCAACTTTACATATGTTTGTTTTGAATGATATATTTATCAATATCTTGATATACGTTCGGTTTATATCTTTGGACAAGTTTCTGATATCTGCCGCTAGGTATTTTTTTATTAATATAAACCATTCGATTGTCTTTTAACCTTTAATATCCAACTTTTCCCACGGCAATTTCCATTACTATATTACTGCTACTTGGATATTTCGCTACACTTTCATTACCTCTTTTTCCTAGTTATTGTTTCCAAAAATATATATTAAAACCCTCTGTTCCCGCAATTCAAAATTTATAATAACCAATAAGCAAGTAAAATGCATTTGATTATTCAGCATTTCACCATAAGTTTTAAAGGATAATTTATTTGCAAAAAACTAACAGCCTGTTCTGAAATCAGCAAAAAGTTATCAAATAAGCACACAGAGTCGCCGATGTTAGTTTATTCAGTCATATTTTTTATGACTTTTTTATTTACAATTATATATCTCAATATTCCACGTTTCTGCTACTTGAAAGAGCCAGTTTTCTTGCTCTTTTGATTAGTATTTGAGGCTTGGTGTATTGGGGTTACGGCGCTAGTGATAAAGCTTTAGAACAAATTGTGCTGCCTTGTGGTCTGAGGCTCTTGGTCGTAGATTGCTTGACAGTTCAGTATCTGGTGGGGAGCGAAATGCTAACCAAGCATAGTCGTTGGTGGTGCCAGAGCCTAGCTCTTTTCGGCACTTCAACGCGCTCCTTTCCGCGATCTTTTCGTGGACATGCCGCCTGCTACATTCTTGTAGATTAATTTACTGACCACTTTATTTAAACAAGTTTGTGTATCAAACCTATAATATATTCAAAATGTCCTGATTTGTATAACTCTTATGCTGGATTATTTACGGCTATAGATCAAGCAAATAAATTTCACTTGTTTCTAATTTGAATTATTATTTTAACTTGATCCTTTTGGCAGGCATGTCATCATTTTTAGAACCCTTTAGCTTTATTTAGGTAGCCATCTTACATATCGGAGGAGCTTAGTTAAGCTAGCTTTAAAAAAAATACAAAACAAACAAAAAATAGTAAAATAAATGATGTATAAGCTGTTTGCATAGATACTTTTGGCGCTGTGTAATACGTGATAGTTTATGTGTATGATGGGGCAGTGCTTTCGTTTGTGTCATGTAAGCTAGAAATCAGAAATAAATAAAAAAGCGTTACCATAATGTTTCAAATACGACAGCGGGGAAATACTTACCTAAATTGTTTGAGAAGTGTACATTCGCCGCCGCTTCTCAAATCTAAACTATATAAGTATACATATCCTTCCGAGGTTACAACAATCACTTGTGGTGTCGTTCTATTCCAAAAAATTTCGTTTTGCGTTTGTTAGTGCTTTTTTTCTTTGGTATAATGTTATTTTTAATCAAAATATATGTATAGCAGGATGAAACGTTGAAAGAGATGCAAAATATATCAAGTCATTATACTAGCCTGTATGCTCCGCCGACTCTTTGACTGTGCACCCAAAAAATGAGCAATAAAAGAATCACAGTAACTCATAGTAATACCAGTATACTTAGCCACTTCGCATACTAAACAAAGTTTGTAGTAACGCTAAAACACCTTACCCTGAAACTGCAGCAATACTCTGAACTCCTGATCTAGGCAATTTGAGAAAAGCAAAATCCCGAGAAGGTTCTAAAATTTCGGTTATCGCGCCAGGCATATATGCGGCAGCCTTTCCAATAAGCTTACTGTTCATAATATTCTTCCAAGAAGCTTTTCCCTTCTGCTTGGCGGGTTGGCCCTCTTGAAAAGATACATTAGATCCTTCTAATGAGTCTGTATCAATGCTTCGCTCACCCCTTGGAGAAACGCTTAACTTCCCGGCTTTTGACGCCTATTTATGGTGTCGTATATCAGTAAATTACTGATACTAAGGGCAAGAAGGTAAAAAGATAATAAAAGAGAACATATTCTCAAAATATTGATCTACAATGTAGGAAATAAATGTATCCTAGCTACTTACTCGGTATTCAGAGCGTCTTGAGATGATTTCTGATGAAAATTCATCCTCTTCGACAGTTGCTTGGTTTTTAGCCATCCCATCGCCCACCTTAAATATATGTATAGTATCAGTAGCCGAGGAAACACACAATAGTGTTGATTTTGCGTTGAATGTTATACTATATATCTTTGTTGGATATGTTCCCCGTCTAAACTGCGCTATCTTTATGGCATCTGGTATGGTAAAAATCCGAATTACGGTTCCCTTGTCACTTGCTGTTGCTAGCATTGTACCTTCTGAATTCATAGCTATAGCATGGACCGAACGTTTATGAGCTTGCACTACTGTAATTGCCTCACATGTATTTGCGTCAAATATCATTACGTCGCTCATAACAGGCTCTGTGCTCTGTGAAGGGGGGGCTCCCATATATGATTGAACCGAAGGAACCGGGTACGCTATATAACATTTTTCACTGCTTGGTGACATTGCACACATTCCTATTTACAAAAGCAATTATTTTTTGTATACTACCCATTTAATTGTTTATTCTACATTAATATCTCATACTTTCTGGTTGAATAATCTCTTATCCTTTTAATAAGATCTAAAGCATCGTCAAAAAAAAAAAAATACCTTTAGGATTTGGGCTAGTGTCAATAGTGTGTAATAATTTCATATTGCTAATGTCGTATATATATATCTGTTCTTCTAAAACAACCATCAGCCTTCTTCTGTTTAGTTTTACATTCAATATCGTCGTTGGGAATGTCAGCTCACAAATCGTTGATTGCCTCTATTTTTTATAATGTACTTTTGTTAGACAAATGCTACATTCTCACAATATTTGGAAAAAAAAAGTAGGGAAAAGAGAATTTGTTATTTTTGGATATTATATGCACCTTTGTATTCGTAATTTGCAATCTTTTCGGAGACATGTGGGGCAATTCACCGGAGCCAACTATAGCTACAAGCGATGTGCAAAACAGCATCTCTACCATTCCAACTCCACCCTGAGCTATTTTCTCAATGTTTAGTTTTTTTTAATATGTATTACTACAACTAAATTTCTATTTAAATTTAAAGATTTTCCTCTTACTTTTAGAGTAACACTTCCCAAAAGGATCACAATTGTATATCTTGAATCCATTCTTCGACCCGACAGAAATGCAGCTAGTTTTTCATTATTAATTATTCAACACATTAGCATTATTTCTTTTACAATTATGAATATAAACATAGTGGAGATTAAACCGATCCGATATATACCTATAATCCTGATTGAAATTGATAAAGAGTAAATCGCTCTCTGAACTAGTTGGAATATTCATTCTGCTATGTCTTTCACATTAATAGAGGTAATTTTCCGATTGTTTTTTTTGGCATTAGTAATTCATACACCTTACTAAAACCTTTTTAGTTTATATAAAAATAAGAAGTAAGATACTTTTTACCTACAGTGTTTAGATTGAATATACCTCCCGTTAATTAAATTAAAACTATTCCAAGACAAGCTTTTATCTTGTGAATATATCTGTCCTTTGTTTGCCTTCAATGTTCTCATTTTCATTTCCTCATTATTTTTCAGGTTCACCATGAAACCGCATTTGTTGTCCAATCAGGTTTCTATAAAATTGCTGGAATATAATATGGGGGATATAATTCTGTGTCCATATTCCAAAGTTGGAACAAACCTGGCTTGTGTTTTCTGAATCTTGTGGAAAAAAACAGTTATTAAGAGACGTAACTTTATTTAATACTGAAACAGTGCGTATCCAGAGCAAGGGAGAAAAGAAAAAACTTAAAATACACTCTTGTGGGG
>LSSK01001804.1:0-29541 GCA_001969505.1 Zancudomyces culisetae
ACTATAATTATAATGGGTAAGATAAAGAATACCATGCTTGTTGAGGCAAAGACGTATACAGACAGTAAAGGCTCTGTTTTTACACAACGCCTAGAAGATCATTATATGATGTATGTCCCAAAAAGCATAAGTAAAGAGTCAATTCTTGACCGTATAACACAGGGATATGGTGGATCTCCTAAAAAGAAAAAGAAAAAAGTTAACAGGCCGTTCAACAGCTTTATCCTATACAGAATGGACAAGATGCCAGAGATAATAAAAGAAACCCCAACATTAAATCAAAAGTATGTCTCACAACAGTGTGCCAAGATGTGGAACAATGAAAAGCCCGAGGTAAAAGAGTGTTATCGTCAAAAGTATGAAAAACTAAAGCTAGAGCACAAGAGGAGGGAGAAAATCGAAAAAAATAAAAACAAGCACTTGTTTTCACAAATACTTATTAACCCAGCACATGCGTCATCCATTGGGCACCAAAACAATAATTTGATAAACAATAGTGCTTTACTTGATAAAAACTTGATGTTACAGAATCACTTTGGCACCAGTAGTATAACTATCAACCCATCTGTTCATCCATTAAACAATAACATGTATGGCTATAGCAATCAAACGACATCAACAACTTCTGAAATACCACCTCCGTTTGTAAATAACAACGGGATCCCAAAAAATACTATTAGTTGTGAGCATGAGATAGAGTTGTATAATACTGACTGCGGAGCCAATCAATATATTGGTAACAGCTTTGTATTTACTCCACAAAATATATACAGTTCTCCGCCGTCGTGCTACATGTTGGAAGGTAGTTACAACTTTATGTCGAGGGAACGAAGGGTAAACTGCCTTGAGAGTATGAGTAATAGCAGTAATACTACAAAAGGCCACTTATCAAATCTCGGGCTTGATACACCACAATTTAATCTCATTGATAAAACAACGGTCATGTCCAGCGATTCAGGAAAAATATCTCAGCATGTTAATATTTACCACAAACCGGAAAATCTTTACAGTGAACCGTCCAATATATTCAACCCTGATACATTCAAGCAGGATATGAGTGTCCTACCATTTAACCTCTTTAATGTACCAGTGAGTGTAGGTGTAGGTGTAGGTGTGGATAGAATCAAAAGTAGCTTGATTTCTGAGAACAGGATGGCTGAAGGGCGCATATACAATAACTACATTGAAAGCACTTCAAACCAAGTACAGCTTTACCCAATGTTGGACTCTTCATCTCGTCTAGTAGATGGAACGTCATGCAGTTCAAATTTCTGTAGTAACACTGTATACACTAGCTCGGAACAAGTTGATACAACTTTACCAAAAGATAGTTTCAGTAGCAGTTGTTCTGATGATAACACTAATCCATCTATTGTAATACCCAGCTTTCTATACGGAAGCTCTAGTTTTCAGTACTAACATTTAGTTTAATTTAAAATATTTCAATCTCTATGTGCTTTCTAATTTTTGATATACACTCGCTCTTAATTATTATTATTATTATTATTAGTATTAGTATTAGTATTATTATTGAAATATAAATGTAATCAATTAATATATGAGTAACAAGTAGCTATAAGCTCTGCTAAATAGGCACACTCTGATCTTTAATGAGTACCTATCATTTATACAAAACCAATATACTGGAAGCTGCGAGTACACAGTATAGGCAAAACTTGTCAGCACTATTAGTTCACAAAAAAATCCAATAACAAGGTATATCAAATTAGGTTTTATGTGCTATACTTGACGCTATTTTTCCTTTGATCAAGTCATTAACTTTGGAACAAATGTGCTGTTTTGTTGAATATAAACAATAATACGTGGAATAGCCCTTTTCTCTTTGGATCCAAGACTTTAGTATTTGTACAAGAAATATTGTGTTGGTTGAGACTGAAGACAATTGTATTTTATGTTTTATTTCACCAGTATCAGAACCTAGTTATTCCTTTGATTGAAATAAAAGAAAATCAGGCGTTTGATTTAGCAGTGTAAAGATTGAGGTTATAGTAAATCTGTTATATTTTCGTCAGATCTCTCGGATGAGTTCAACCTTACTATGAATATTTTTGGATTTATTTAGAACCGAATATATTAACTGGAACAAACAGAAACTAAGGTAAACACAAACGTAGCTGGAAGAATTAGCTTTTTAAAATTTTAACATACCTAGGTTCGCGATCTGCGGGCACTCAGTTGTGTTTGTGTTAGAGTACCACATTTAAATATCGATTCTTCATGCCGAAGTGGCTATTTAATCATCAATCTTTTGAAGTTCTTTACCAGTTTTTGTTCAATATCTGAAAATTCTATTAAAGACTCTTTGTGTAAGATGTTTTTGAGATTCTCCGCACAGGCCGAAACTTCTTTGCAGAAAAAGATCATGGGAAATCCTAACAAAATTAAGCTTCAATTAGTGACACCTTTGTTGTATTTGTGAACATTCTGAATAAATGTAGCATAAAACTTAAACATGAGACAATGGTTTGATGGTTCTATATGGCTAGTAACCACTCCCCCTCCTAATAGGCTGTTTTCTTGTAGAGAATGTTTTTTTAGTATTTTTCATTTTCATATTTCTTGAAATGTATTTGTTTTTACAGGTGAGATTCTATTTACAATTGTCATAACGAAACAGTAAATATTAGATAGGCGGGATGTGAGTGAATTAATAGCCGAAATTACATTTATAGTGTTATTTTGATCGGTTACAGCTTTAGGATTGATTATCAACTCATAGACACATACAAAAAAATTCTTTGTAATTGTTTCCAGTTTGCCACACCTTTCATATCGGTAGTAATTGGATGTAATAATTCCGGATGATATTAAAATGCTGTGTCTTTCCACATACTAAATTTAAATTTTATAGTTGTGTAAATAACAGCTATCCTTCACATATATTTAGAAGTGTAGCGCTAAACGTATCAAACGTTTTGTAAACAGTCTACTCTGGCATTATTTTACTCCATATGTGAACCAAATTTTACAAATTACAAACTATTTATTTTTCCTATACATGTAATTCGAAGAGATAGTATATCGTTTAGGGAAAAAAATTGAGCAGCGTTTTATAGAACTTTGTAATTACCATTAATGCTTAAGAATAAATAGTATCCACCACAAAAACAATGTATAGCGCCAATTCCATTAGTTTTCTTTTTAATAAGCCCTTATTGTATTTTTTTTCCTAAATTGGCAGAAACAGGACCCAGCAAGTGGATGGTGCAAAGTTCTATATTGGTATCTGGGGATGTTTTTCAAAATAAAAAAACTATAAATTCTAGCAAATGTTTGCCCAGTAAAGTTGAGGTGACTTGCTGCTTTAAATGTTGCGGAAATTAGAGTAAGTTGAAATTAGAATGGTTTGCTGAAAACCTCCGGAAAATTGAATGGATAGTTCAAATGCCGAGAAATTTTCAGGATATATCACCAATTAAGTGTTGTGAGATATGTAATATTCCGATATTTGTGTAAATCATTGAGTTTGTTCATTTACTACATATTTTTGGGTACTGTTACCCAAAGCAACATTTGAAAAAAAGGTTTGGGAAAATAGAACAAATAGATCAGCGTGGTTATTTTAATGAGCAAAAGTTGGGCTTTGTTGAAGTTGTGTTGCCTTTATTGAAATAAGTAACTGTTTATCACTAGCAAACAACAATATGGAATTACGTTTGACAGCATTTATTGTGATAGAAATCCTGAGGTTTTCAGTATTACTAGAGCTTTTTTAATGCTTCTTGAATATGGATTTAAAACCAAAAATGGTTTGCATTTTATGTTTTGGATATAGTTTATTGTCCAATTATGTTTGAGCAATCAGAGGTAAGTGCCATTATTGTCAGAATCGTTAAGAAAATATGTAATTTGCTAAAAAGTAAAACTGAAAAAAATTAAACGCAAATTATCAATGTTGTAGACACTCGTTTGCTTTGTAATGGAAAAACGGTTTTAATTTCTAAAACAAAGTAATCGATACTGCGCTGTCCAATTACACACAAGTTATTAACTTTGCTTAGTCGAAAAAAACACGTAGAAACATTTATTCCATCGTTTTAGCTTTTTTGCCTTCATTCGCTACTGGCCATAAAAAAATTTTTTTTTAAATGAAAATACGCTGAATAGCCAATATTCACCAACACAAATAAGGAATGATTGAAGCTAAAGTCTTGTTTTCAACACTGCTTGTGGTGTTAAGTATTTAAACTTGGGTTTGTGCAAATAGTATTTGTATGAGTTCTTTTTACAAAAACACTATATAAAACTAGAGGCAAGAATATGTTTGAAACTCTTAACTCTGAGCGCATTGATTTAGCCAAAGGAGGTTATAGGAAGATAATACTTTATTCTGAACACAACACATATGGGAGTATTGGAGGAAAGGGCATTCTAATGAAAACACCAAGCAACAATAATACACAGCCACCAACAATAATAGAGGGTATTCCTGCAGGTATATCTCCAATTCAAAAAAGGGTACATCTACCAGACAAAAATGTCACAATGGCTGAAATGCTTCAGCAAAACAGCGTGGAAAAGATCAATTTCTTTGGTTATAACAATAACGGTGTACTAGCAAGATCCAGCTACGAACATGTAGGAAATACACCCATGTATGATTCATTGCATGTGGATAGCTCCTTTTCTGAAAACGATCTAATCCAAGAATCTGTAAACAGCAAAGCACCAGGGAGTCACTTCGCAAAGGCAAAGAAGAAGAGCCTCTTTTCGATTACACAAAATTGCTTGAAAAAGGCGTTTACTAGGAAACCACCCAAGAGTAGTGTTGAACGCCAAAAGCTTAAAGAGTTGGCGTTTGATGAAGATATCCCAATAAACATATATCCCGAGTTTCTGGATTTTGTACCATTATCATTAAGCAAAGGCTCAATTTCCGATTTGAAAACAAAAGTTTCTGGGAAACTCAACGACAAATATCCAACAATTCGTTCATCACAGAGTATGGACGATGAATTGAGTGAACATAGTAATACTTCATCGAGCAGATCGTCAGTAACATACGTAGATAAAGAACAAACATCAGCCAACCTTCGAACTTTAAGAACAATATACGTAATAAGCGCCGAAAAACTAAACCAAAATAACAAAAGATCTCTTTCCCAAACCGTCTTGATAAAAAATATTATGAGGGCAAGCGAGGATAAGATAGCACGATGTTCGGGTTATGAGTTTGAAAGTGTTAGCTGTGTAGATTTGGCACTTAGTAGGATGTTTTACAAAGAATACAGTGTTTTTGAACATCCCCCCTCAGACGTTATGAGGTCATATCGAACTCGTGCTAAAAATAAGAGAGTTTTGGCTGTATACTAGTCTTTGTATTTTATAACGAGCTCATGAAGCATTCCTTGACCTCAACTTATCTTTTCTAGACTTATCATGCCTTACAACTTGACCCATCTTACTTTTTGGTGTCCATTAAACTTGTTTTCATGAATTTACCTTAAAACCAACATTTATAAATCAAGTTTTTTGGTCTTGTAATTTTACACATTTCTGATTTATAATAAATCTGTTTTTGGCATTATTTCAGATCAAAATTTTCAAAAACTCAATTTTTTGCCTAAAAAATTTGATAATATATTTTTAAGTGTGGGGTTTACCTAAAAAGCTTTTTTTTTGTAGCGTACAATTTGTAAAATAAAGAAGTTTTTTGTAAAGCCAAATGTGGTATAAATTCACGAAGTTTTATCTCGGGTATGGTACTGGTAATAACGGGGGGTAATGTTTGTATTATTTCGTTCATTATGCAAAGTGTGCCTGTATAGCTGCTTTACTGCGAGTAGCACAAACATTTTGGGGGTAGTGAATGTTTGGATTTTTTTTTGGAAATGAATTAGTTTACGAATATCGTTATCAGTATTTTTGATAAATGGATTATCTTGATTTGCAGAAAATTGCTGAAGAAAACTATTACTCTTTTATAAGATCATTAGGTATTGCAAAAGTAATATCTCACCAATAAGTGAAGCGTACAATTTGTAATACGGCGCTTATTGTCAAATAGATAATTCGAGATCCTTCGCTGATCATTGATTAGCTGTGTGTACTTTGTTAGCTCTGTTTTCCTCTAAAGAAAAAAAAAGCAAAAAGAGATTTGGAATTACGGAGAAGCTGCGGCGTTGAGGGGGGTTGACAGCGAATGTGATTGCTGGTTTTGGTTGTCGTAAGCGATAGAATTTTGAGCTACCAGCATAGCCTTTGCTTGGATTATTTTGTTCAGTGTTTTTTGATAAGCTATACATATATCCGTACACACTTACAAAAACGTATTTATGTGTTGGGTTGTGGTTGCTACTAAGCACAAGTCAGTATTCGTGAATCTTGTCTGATGGGTACTGCGACTTTTAGAACAAAGATTCAAGCTTTTTTTCAATTATAACCACATATTCACGCAAAAAGGGGTCCACGTCACATATTTTAATGATGCATGTGATGAGGTGGTATCATAGATGTGGGTAGTTTAATTGTTTCTGATCGTTTTTTTTTCCTCATTGTTTGGATTTGCATAACCAGGTATCAAGCATCAATGGGAGTGGTAGTTCAGAGGATGCAGAATTTATGTGATTACATGTGGTTTTCTTATACGCGCAAAATTTTTCAACCTGAATTAAGAATGTTTTGGTCTACGAAGAGTGAATTACTCAAATGATGTCATTACATGAAAAAAGCACATTGTATGATTTTTGAGCAATGAAGTGATATGACTCAGAACTTTTTTATTTTATTATACAGGTTTCGTTTGTATTACTGTTTCCCACAAAGCTAAAAAAAAAGGAAAACAAAATAGAAAAAACCGGGATTGAGATGTAGGGTGGAAGGAAAGAGGAAGGATAAACTGTTCTTGTAACACTAACTACTGACTACATAACTAGTTGGCCCGTATTTATCATTCATAGCACATTCCATCTATATTCAGATAGCACAAAGATAAATGTATTGTTTTTATATTCCTCCTCCTTCTCCATAAAAAGACAAAAAATTTTGAGTTCATCGCAGGTTGTTTTATTCTAACATATGCAATTTCCACAAAAATAGTTATATCTCTAAATATGGAAAATACAGATAATATACGCAATTAAATACTCACATACCTTGGAATTGCCAAAGTTATTAGAGTATATGGGAAAATGCCAATATGTTACATTTACACAATTCTGGAAAAAGGTTTATTTCAACATTTGGATAGAGTATGCTTTATTCAACGCACACATGGGCTGTTTTTTTCTTGTTGTAGTGATATTATAAACAGGATGATGTTTATCAAAAAAAAAATCGTATCATTTCTTGCACACTAAGGTCGGGATAAGGGGGGGATTTCCACTCTAGCAAAAAGTAGTCATGAATTGTACTTGTGCATATCAAAAAAGCATTACATATAACTATGTCCTCGATCATCCATAAAAATACACTGGACTATTTTAAGAAGGGAAGGGACAAGGGGGATGGGGACCTGGTTGTCTCGTTTATAAATCTATTGAACATAGTATAAATCATGGTTTCTCTGCAAAGATGTAAATAATGGGTATCAACAAAAACTATACAATTGATTGCTACTCAGAAATTAAAGACACTACACCCTTTTTTATTCTGTACATAATGGTAAAGTATGTGGTTTAAAAAAAAATGTTGTTGATCAATTCCAGAGTAGTGTACTAAAAAAAGGATAAAATGTATTGAAGAAGGGTACAGGCGACTTAAAAGTACTACTATTTACACTGCTTCCAGTAGTGTTACCATTGTAAATCCCGCTGCATTTGCTTAAAGTTAGTAGTTTTGATTCACGTGGATCATTATAAAAATGTCCAAAATGTGAGAATGGCCAACAGGTCAAGTATTAGTATAGCCTGAGAAAATTATAGTATATAGTACTTGGAAGTTCATGGGACAAAATAATGCAAAGAGAATCGCTTTGTTTCTTCCCTCCTCGCAGAGTTTTTTCTACCTTTTTTCTATGCTTGTTTTTATTATTATTGTTTTATTTTTTAAAAAAAAAGCCATCAGCTAAAAAAATTTTTTTTTAATTTGATGAAAAGCCAAAATAAAAATAAAAATAAAAATGAATGTATAACAATATTTAAGTTCGTTTTAAAAGCTAGCATAGGTTATGAATATAAGGTAGCTGGCTATAAACACAACCTATTCAATAAAAAAAGTATAGAAAATATAAACAAACAACAAGAATGGTTCGAAAACAACGGGCAACAGAATTGCTAAACAACTTACCACAGTTGCAGAACCTAATAAAGAGAGATCCAGAATCATACCGAGAGGAATTTCAGCAGCAATGCAGACATTTTGAGGCAAGTATGACGGTTTTTGAGCTAAAGCCAGAGGAGGAGAACAAAGAGTTTGGAGACGTTATCATGTTTTTATCGCATGTAGCTAGTTGCTATGGAAATGATCTGATCAAGGATTTTGGACAAAAGCTTTTAAAGCTAATACAAAGACACTATATGATAATGGGACCAAATCTACGGAAGAACATGGTACAGAGCATGATACTATTGAAGAATAAAGGTGAAATAGCGAGCATGGAGATACTGCCCACGTTTTTCACACTATTTAGATGCCGTGATAAAGCGCTTCGGGAACTATTATATAGCTTTATAGTAAACGACATTAAAATAGCCAACAAAGGGAAACACAGAAATAATGGACTGAACAGGGGGTTGCAGAACTACATGTTTTCAATAATAAATTCACCAGAATCACAAGACAAATCGGGGCCAGGTGCGATATCGGCAAAAAAGAGTTTGGATGTGTGTATAGAGTTATACAAAAAGAACATATGGAACGACGAAAAGACAGTAAACGTAATAGCACAGGGATGTTTTTCGCCTATTACTAAAATATCTGTTACTTGCATAAAGTTTTTCCTGAACCCAGTTAGCAAAAAAAAGAAGAGTGAGGATGATGATTCAGACTCGCAAGGGGGTTCAGAAAGCGATGATGAAAACTTAAAGGACTACCGCACAGAGTTGAGAGAAATACAGAAACAACAAGCACACACAAAGAAAACTAAGTCTAGAAAGCGAAAGTTACAGCGGGCGCTGAGATCTCACCGGAAGCAAGAAAAGGATGAGGATGAGGCGGAGGAGTACAATAAAAACCAGCCACAGTATAGAGTGCTCTCCCTTTTGCATGATCCTCAAACATTTGCTGAGCGGCTGTTTGCACGTGCAAGTAACAACACGTCGCAAAACAAAAAGACGGTTGAGCGATTTGAGGTACGACTGATGCAATTGAAGCTTGTATCGCGAGTACTCGGGTATCATCAGTTATTTGTTATGCAGTTTTATCCGTTTATCCAGCGCTACCTACAGCCACATCAACGCGATATTACATCAATTCTTGCTCTGTTTGCTACTGCGTGTCACCAATACACACCTGCCGAAGTGATTCAACCACAGATCAGAACTATTGCAGACAACTTTGTCTCAGACCATTGCGCGCCTGAGGTTATTTCGGCTGGTCTCAACGCGATAAGAGCAGTTGCATCTAGACAACCATTAGTATTAGATTCTGATCTATTATCTGATCTTATAGAGTACAGAAAGCATCGTGATAAGGGTGTTGTCAGTGCTGCTAGATCGCTGTTGCAGCTATACAGAGAAAAAAATCCGGAGCTACTACACAAGAGAGAGCGAGGAAAAGAGATCTCCGAAGGCTTTAAGCGACAAAAGACAAATAGTTCTTTGTATGACCAGAACAACGTCGCTGAGGGTGTCGATGGAATTGAGTTGTTGGATCTCCCCACTCCTGATGGTAGCGAAGAGGACGTTCCTGGTACTTCTAATTCCAAGAAAGATGTCTCTCCTGAGAATGAAGAGCTCGAATTTACATCTGAGGACAACTCTGGGTCTGAGCTTGAGAATGAGAATGAAAATGAAGATGAAAATGCAATCAAATCAGAAGATTCCGACTCTGATCTTGAAACAGGCTCTGAATCAGATTCTGAATCTGTACCTGAGGATTCAGAGTCGCTAAATACAGAGAATCAATCAAAACCACCAGGTGTTTCCTCCGAAGAACTACAACAGCCAAAGGTTCGCCTCGAGACAACCCGAATTATTACTCAGGAAGAATTTGATAAAATTGACAAAATCAAACTCAAGCAACAAGAGGAGGGCAATTCCAACACCATCGATGACAACGAGATTGTAGATCCATTTGATATTTTAGGCGATTATCACTCCAGAAAACGCAAGAAGGCCACTTATGAAGAAAGAATGGCATCAATCCAACAAGGAAGAGATAATAGACCCAAATATGGATCAAACAAAAAGGGCAAGGCTGGTACTGGCAAGAGTACTAGTAATTCTGAGAAGCGGAAGACCAAAAACTTTATGATGATTAAACACCGATCCAAAAAATCTCTAATGGCAAAGAGAGCATTGTTGAAAGCAAAGAAAAAGTAGTTTTGTTTCCTTTTGCTTTCTTGTTTGGCGGTTTCCACTTTTTATTTTACTATGTACATATTCATTATTCACATGTTTTTCAAGTAAATATATAACTTTATTTGTTCATCACGCACAGGCATTGAACTATGTCGCACTGGTTAGTTGCTGAACGAATTCTGCTGTTTAATGAAGGCATAGTCCGGAATTTGCAAATGTTGAAATATCAGTAGTTTATTTACGCTTGATTGGATTTGTTTTGTTTTTTTTTATTGCAATGCTGTTTCCATGCTGGCCAATCTAAAGTGTGTTCCAAGTTGTTTTTGATTTTGGCATGTAAAATTTTAGAAATGGTTAAAGCTGATGTTTGCTCCCCCTTTTTTTTTCTTCATTCACTACCTTACCTTTGCTATTCAAATATACTCCTTAGCTCAAGTGGTGAATTAAAATTGCACATAAACTAGAGAAGCTCAAATCATTATTCCTAAGCATTCTTGTATAAGATTTATATCAAAGTATTAATTTTATTGTCACCAAGGACCGTAAATACATAATCAGCAATGTCGGATACTGAGAACCAATCTGCGGAAATCAAAAAGGAAAATACCAGTGCGTACGTTCCGAATCCAAATTCTCGTATTCTAGAGAAGGTAAATTGCCTTTTTTTTCTTTTTAATTAAAAAAATTTATACTTTGTACGGCTCTTTTTGTTTAGGCTGAGGATTGTAGTTTGCAATGTTATTCACAAATCAAATAGGTACTGGAGATAAATAGCGATTTAATCGAATTATGCAAAGATTTTCAAAATATGGGCCTTGTGAACGATCCAGAGTATATGCTGTGAGTTTTCTTCTTTCTTTGTATTACCTAACTTTTTACCTCTTATTCTTTACAGTTTAGTAATCCTTACAACAATAGTTTTTTTTAACCTGATTTCATGATTATTTGTTCATTTTTCTAACCAGATATTAGTGTTGCATAAAATATAGGTACCAAATGAAACTGCAATCGAATTTAAAATATTTGGCAACTATTTCTGACTACTACTTGAACCCTATGAAGGTAAATTATCAAGACACTCACCGAGCTTTGTATAAATATACATTTCTACTTAGCTTTCTCTTTTAGTTATTTGATTATTTGATATATCATACCAACACACACTAATTTAACATGCCTAATTAACAATATATTTTAGTATGAGCCTGATCTTAGGCCGCTTCCAATTATATCATCATTCAAAGAACAGAAAAATGAAAATACGAAAAAGTCCGTAAATAGTAATACCAATAGCACTGAACATCAGAGCGGTGTTCAAAATAGGAATACAAACGATAACACTCTCAATGGTTTCAACACCTCAACACTGGGACATGAGGAGAGCAATACACCTCTGGACGCAAAGCAACACAAACTCCACCAAAAGATTGCAGAACTAAAGGTGGAACATGATAGGTACACAAGTTTGTGGAAGGAACGCCAACTGGAGCTTTCTAAGCGAGCCAAACTTGAGCTACTCAATAAGGATAAAGAGCGTTATATGAAATACAAAGAAGCCTATCCCACTGATAAAATCGTGCAAGCTCTAGGCGAAAACCGCACTGAGATTGACTTTGAATACTTGAAAGCCAATGAGCCGACTAGCTCGTACAAACCTTTACCACCCTTTTCGTTGCCTGAAGGTGTAGAATTACCACCGTTTTAATATTGTTTATTTCTCTATTGACCTTTTTCAGGCTATGCCCATATGCGCTATTTTCATTTTTGTATTATATATTTTCAATGTTCGTATCGTGTCGCCTTTTTTCTTTTTTTTGCATTTCTTTACCAGTGTACCACATTGCATTTGGTCTAGCTTGAGGGTGTGGTGTATAAGTTTGGATAACGAGGGCAATACTTCATGTTTTTTTTTTCTCTTAGATGAGCAACGATGTCAGTGGAAATATGGCTGGTGAACATTTGCGAAAAATGCGACAAACCCAAAGTACCAGCCTATGTCTCCGGTTTTTCTTGCTAATTGTGACATGCTTTGGTAAGGCATTCAAACTTTGAATAATTTTGACTTGGATAATGAATTGATTTATGTGAGGGTAAAATTCTCAATTATGCAATTTTTTTTATATAATTAATTTATCGCTTTTCGATTCAAGTTTTTGCTAATTTTTTGCTAAAATCACGAAAGTGAAACTAAATCTTTGCTTGGTATTAACATTGAGGTCAGAGGCACACATTCTCAAATAGAAACCGAGATCCCCAATTTGCACCAACATTATCTGTGCTGTATGCGAAATATATTACACATTTCACGTCATAATTTCAGAAATGACGTTCCCGACACAAGCTAAACAGGGGAAGTATAGGAAAAAAAAGCGAGAGAGAGAGGAAAAAAAAGAAACGTCTACTATTAAGTGGCATCCAGTAATTACACTATTAAAATGCAAATAACCGCTAATTATAATGGAATGCTTTGGGCATTTAAATGGATGGATGTGTGTATTAGTAATTAATATAGCTGTTACTATTTAACAACCAGCTCAAACAGGGTTGTGCTTAATGTTGGTCGTTATTATCCAGTATTCATTCTGAATTCACAATGTGTTAATTCATTCAACCACATTGTTTGCATAATAACACACAAAAAATATACACTTTGTGATAAATGGGGATGCAGTATAAAAGTTTTTTTTTTTGACTTTGATCAGGCTTGATAATTCCTAGTTTTAGATTTTTCTATATATTGCTACACAGGAACTGGGTCATATTTTGGTTTCATTATCAGTACAGAAATAGCAAACAAGTCAGAGAAAGGCACAAAAAGTAAAAAGTATGCAAAAGGAAGAGAAAAAGAAACAGGAAATGCAATATCCCGTACCTGTCAGTGGCGGCTCGTTTATAGTCGCTTGGAGAGCAAAGGATAAACATATACTCGTAATAGGCGGAGGAAATGTGGCAACAGGTCGCGTGTTTAACGCATTGGAGGCAGATGCAATTGTCACAGTGATATCCCCAAAGATCGATGACGAACTGTACTATAGATACAAGAACTCCCAAATAAACTGGATCCAAAGCGAGTTCAAACCGTCATTTCTGGACGAATTACAAGTGGATTTGGTACTATCAACCATCAATGACCATGAAAAGTCAAAAGAAATAGTAGAACTATGTAGACACAGAAAGCTGCCAGTAAACGCAGCGGATATCAATGACCTTTGTGATTTTTGGTTCATGTCTATGCATAGAGATGGCCCACTACAGATAGCCGTATCAACAAACTCCAAAGCGCCCAGGCTTGCCAATAGGATAAGAAGAAAAATAGCTGCAGCGATGCCGATTGGTGCTGGAAAGGCAATAGAGAACATAGGCGAGCTAAGAGAAAAAATCAAAGCTGGTAATCCGGGAATCCAGAATGTGGGCAGACGAATGGGTTGGATGAAAGAGTTTTGCGACTATTGGCCCATTGAAGAGATTGCAAAAATAGGTAGTGATGATATTGATCGTATTTTCACCTCTTACTTAGACCAGAAGAGTGCTGGGAGTGTGCCATTAAACGGAGTCAAGGTAGAAGAGGGACAAGCGGAAGAACGCTACCAGGTAGACAATGAGAGTCAAGTTGAAACCAAGCCAGCTTCCGATGTACCAGAAGAAAAACCTGAGGATCAGACTACAAAGGATAAGGAGGTGTTGGAAGAATCCACCTCTTCTTTATCCTCTTCTTCGGTGGGACAGGTGTATTGCAGGTCAAGGTTCTCGCCAAAAAACGCTACAGCGGGAGAAAGTGCGAAAGTTTCTGGATGTCTATATCTAGTTGGGGCAGGGATAGGAAAGCCAGAACTAATGACAATCCAGGCTAAAGAGGTTTTAGAAACGGCGGATGTGATACTTTCAGATAAATTGGTATCCAAAGAAATACTTGATATGATCTCAGATATACAGAAAGTTAGAAACAGCGAGAAGAAACTGGAGATATTCATAGCACGTAAATTTACAGGGATGGCAGATGCAGCGCAGAACGAACTTAATATTAAGGGTTTAGAAGCACTTGAACAAGGAAAAGTTGTAGTAAGATTAAAACAAGGCGATCCATTTTTATATGGGAGAGGAGGAGAGGAAGTGCTTTTTTACGAAGAACATGGGTACAAGTGCCGGGTAATCCCAGGAATTTCGAGTGCATTATCCGGACCTCTATTAAGTAGAATTTCAGTAACTCATCGCGGTGTAGCAGACCAGGTACTTATACTATCAGGAAACGACAGAAACAGAAGTTTGCCAAAGGTTCCGGAGTATCTACAATCAAGAACGCTGGTGATATTGATGTGTATCAAGAGGCTGAATGACATTGTACAGCTACTGCTCAGCTCTGGATACCCTGCGGAGCTTCCCATCGCAATTGTTGAAAGAGCAGGAAGCGAGGATCAGAGGACACTTCGAGGGACGTTAAGCAACATCGTTAGCATTCTTGAAAGGCTTGGGAGCAATCCACCTGGCCTAATAGTTGTTGGACATGTGGTAAACGTGCTACAATCGACCAAGCCATTTGAAATAAGTGATATCAATAGTATTGTTAGGGAAAACTCGCAAAACGTTGAAGAGTGTGGTGAGATGATAGCAGCCTAAGAGGCGGCACTTGCCACATATAATGTAGAAATGTAATAGAACAGTAAAGAAATAATTATAGAAACACCAGCATCTTTTTATCTTTTTATCTTTTTCTGCAGTTTTAGTATGCATGCATTACCTTTTCTTTATTTTAATTTTGATTTTAAAAAGCGTATAAAATATCAGTTTGCACATTTGTGTCTGTATTATAAATGAGGCAAGTCGATATAAAAAACATGAAATTTGTAATAAAAACATGTAAATAAGATACAAAAGTTGACAAACAACGATCACAAAAGAAATCACCGCCTGGAAAGACGGTAGGGACTTCTAGATCTGCTTCTTCGTGAATGCTTTCTAGGAGGCGAAACACTAGTTCTTCTTCCGCGGCGATAGCTAGATCTACTACGACTACGAGATCTCATGGAGCGAGAACGTGAACGGGAGAGGGAGCGGGAAGGGGATCGGGATCGGGAAGAGGAGTAACGACGAGGACGCTTGAATGACCTTTGTCTTGATCTAGACCTAGACCTAGACCTAGACCTTGATCGAGACCTTGATCTTGAGCGAAATCGTTTATTTCTGCTTCTATTTACAAAAGGTCTTGAGCGATTCGAGTAATAGCTGTCACGACGACCAGTTCCAGCGCTTCGTATGGAGGGACGGCGAGGCTCTCGCAAAACTACACTCAAGATTTCGTCGTCCAGCATACCGCCGTCCATATAGTCGATCGCTTTCAAAGCTTCTTCAGGTTTTTCAAAGTCGATATAAGCCATCTTTCGAAACCGTGTGGACCGTCTTTCAAAAGGTATAGTTACACGATCGATTTTCCCATAGGTAGAAAATATCTCATTTAAATGAGCCTCCCTTACTGCATGTGTCAGGTTTTTAACAACGACAGTAGATATTTCAGATGGCAGCTGGCTAGCAAGAGCTGATGCTGATCGTTCTCTTTTTCCTGATCCTCGTGATACCGACCGTGATACTGACATCAGTTTGCGCCTTGGAAGACCTGAGCGTGACCTACTTCTTTTCCTATTACGCTCTCTTGATCTTGAAGCTGACCTCGACCTCGACCTCGACCTCGACCGTGAGTACCTCCGCCCCGACCGTCGACTTCCACGTCTCGAGTCGTATGAGCGTGAAGGACTTGGTGATCTTCGTGTACTTCTGCGCCTCGTCCGACTGCCCCTAGAAGAGCGGGATCTCGAGAAGCGCGAATTGCGTCCTACCGATCGAGTTGAGGCTTGTAAGTCAGGGGATTTGCTTCTCGATCTTGTTCGTATCGGTTGTGAACGTTCGATAATTGGCTCGTCTGTTCTGGTTTTTGATTTGCTTCTATCTCGATGTGGCGATCTTGAGTAGCTTATTGATCTATTATTAGTGCGTAATTTTCAATATTATTAAAGTTGTTATTTTTACTAAGCTATAGCGGGTAGTATCTTCAGAATAAGTCAAGATTATAAAAATTGAGGCACACCTCCCAAAAAAAAAACGGGAATGTATCCTTCTCAAAGTGTTTGACAACAATAAAGAGAATTGCACGAGCTTTAGGCAATGGTATAATTTGATCAAGCTCACTTTCAAGAATCCAAAAATAAAAAAATGAGTAGTTACCTAGAATCATCATCCATCGATGAGAGACTGGGGCTGCGAACCGTTGCCATGTTTTGTGCATGCGTTGTATTTGTACTGTTTTTATTGATTCTTTTTTTTAAATTATGTTTATTGATCGTTTTGTTTGTTTGTCTTATTTATTTGTTTTTATAGTAATGTTATCACCACCAAAAGTGAATAAAGATGGCACAAAATTTTGAAAACAATTATGGAAATGTGTTTACATAAATTAATGAAAAATACTTCAATATTATTTTTATGACGTTTTTATGACATGTAAACTTATTAACCCCCTTGATCTATGGGAAAACGCGTTGGATATAATACCACAGGTATACTAGCCTTGGTATTACAAGTTCTTACAAACAGTTGTACTAGGTTGATTTGAACTTTTGTGTTAATATGTATTGAGTTCATTTATCACAATAACACTGTTGTATGAAATTTCTGGGTCTCGTCATTAACAGCAAAGTTTGGGTTTACTAGATTTTAATGTGGTAAGTGCCCTATTTAGAAATAACGAGATGAAACAGGATTGTGGTTACAATCAACTTAGATTCCCGATTCCTCAGTTATCCAAGAAAAGTGCGAATATTAAGATGCTGATACTGAATTTGTTAGTATACTAACTTTCATGATCGATTTTATATTTTGGTACATATAAAAAAATAGCTAGATGTGTTTGATTTTGCAGTTTATAAACAACAAGCAGATATGAGTGTGGAGTATTGCTGTTACGGCTCATATCTGACTCGCCCCCAAAATACATACATACACATATACAAGTGGTGGTTAGGTGCAGGATGCTAGATCCAATTTATTTTCTGTACCAGCTTCTTTTCTTGTTTCTGTGAGTGTAATAAAAGTGGAAACATAACGAGTGTTGGAAAGAAAGTTGCAAATACATCAACTGGTGTCATGGGCTTCATACTTGTTGTATTTTGCTACTTGAAGCAGAGAATACAATTGGGCTTTTGGATTAGCTCCAAACACGAAAAGCAATAAACGGGAAATCTTCCACTTTATTCTTTACTTTTTTATTTTTATTTTTATTTTTTGAGATTATTTACCATGAAAATCAGATTTGGAAAATCGAAGAATTTAAATTCTTGAACGTGTAAAAAAAGTTGTGAAAAAACAATGTTGGAAATGCATATAAATTCCTCTACAAAAAAAAAAGAGCAACGTCCACAAGAGGGCAAATTACTCGTAAACTCAACACCAGTAGTCATAGTTAGAAATTGGACCAAGTATGTGATTTGCATTATTTTGTTATGTTTTGGTGGTAATTGGCCTAGACCACATTGCAAATTCGTAGCTAATATTGGGAGGGAGGGGGGAAACACAGTTTTCGTGTTAATTCTCACCCAAATAGCAAAAAAAAGACTCCATAGTTTGGAAATGCGGAGCTTATAGCCAATATTACAAAGCCAGTAAATGAAAACAATGTTGTAGATGAAGGAAATTTTAACATTTCATACAAAGAAAAAAAATGAAAATAGGTCAAAGAGTCAGAAAACACAAACTTATTTCCATTATTACTACGTATGGCATTAGATAAATACATTTGAATTTATTTGAGAAGCGAGGAGAATGTAAAAAAAAATTTTTATATTATTTTGCTATTGGCTAGAAAATTGTTTGAATTTCCATAAAAAAAATAGATAGGAGATTCGCAAATGGGGTTATTTGCGTTGTACCAGTTTATTAAACCAGGAAAACTTTTCTTCTAGATGACGTAAAGGGGGATAAAAAGCCAGGAGACGAAATGGAAAAAAAAACGGAGACAAACCATATTCAACAAGGATAATTTTTTGCCAACACTTATTTGAAAAGGCGAAAACAGAAACAAAAACAAAAACAGAAGAAAAAAGAAAAGAAAAAAAAAAGGATAAAGGAAAAAAAAAGAGTATTAATATAGCTTTGCAAAATATTTCTATTTAAGAATTATATTTGATTTGTAGAATTAGTAGGAATACCAACAAAACCAACAACACTAAAACCATAACCAAAACCAAAAACCAAAAACCAAAACCAACAAATACAGATTGTAAGTTGCTTTTTCCATAATACTATTATATGCTTTTTAGCTAGAATGTTTAGGCCATCTTGACCGCTTTGCCCAAGCGTTTCGAAATTCGCAAGGAGGAACCTTTATTTTTCCCAGCACTCGATTTTATTATCACTTTTGATTTTGGTTTCCACCTTTGTTTGAGCTTTTAACTCGATGGGTTGCGAAACGAAAACTAAACATAAAAAAAAAACAAGGACAAAAGCCAAAAGATGAAATAAAGATGAGAGTCAGATCGGAGGATAATGGGTATATTCTAAAGAAATAGTCGAGTAAAGACAAAATAATCGGGATACAACAAAACAAAAACATAAAAAAAACAAAAGATGATGGGATCGCTTTGCTCAACTCCCTTATTTTTGCCCTTTTAAAAAACCTGTTGTTTTAGAATCTTGTGCAATCACCAGAAAAAACACAGATAAATTCCCCTCCCCCTTATTGCTATTGATTTTTCTTTCACAAGATGAAGCGAATCATTAGGATCAAATGGAGAAAATAGGAAATACATTTTCAATGCGCACACTTGTGAATCATCGCTACAGAGATGATATCCCTATCCAAAGAAAAAAAGAGTTCTGAAGGGTACCTTTACTTTTTCCATTTAATTATATTAAATAAGCACCTCATGAATAAGGGAGGGCATATGGTGCTATGGAAAGTAAGTGCTGAGATAAGAAGTGAATAAGGGCGGGGAATAAAGAGATAAAAACGCGTATACGTATGTAAATCTATTTCTTTTGGATATTGCTTTTTAAAGCCACACATAGTGTTGCGAGTATAGCATATTCTGACAATAGCCTGTAGGCTAGACTAAAAGGGTGGGAGCGAACGCAAAAAAACACGAGTGTACTAGTTGATAGAATTAGAAGCATAGTCGTTTAAAAAAATATACAGATATATATTTTTTGAAGCAAAGCAGTTTTCTGTCAAAGCCTGGTGTAAGGGAGGGTGAAAGAAAAGTATCTGCATTGATAGTGAAATGCTAGAGTGAAAAGAACGTTTTTGAGGATGGAAAGAAAAAAGGAAATTGTGATCGACTTGAGGAAGGGGGAGAGAGGGTGATCAACGGCTTAAATATAGGGAAAATAATGAGTTGTGGCTAATCGGATGTCTTTTTTCTTTTTTTTTGTTTTGTTTACCTTGATTTTTGTCTAGAAAATGACTTTAGGCTCATAAAAGATAGAAAAGGAGAGGAGGAGGAGGAGGAGGGATATAGATAATATCAGTATATATAAACACACAAGAGTAAGAAAAGAATAATTAAACAAACGAAAAAAAAAACAAATAGAAAAAATGTCAACCAACCTAGACAAGTCGCTTGATGAAATCATAACACAAAACAGAAGCCAGCGAGGAGGAGGGCCAAGAAGAAGAGGAGGACCACGAGAAGGAAGAATCGGAAAGAGAAGCTCACCATATGAACGCGGAGGAAGAGGTAACCAGGCAGTGCAGATGATCGTTGCTAACCCAGAGATGATGATGAAGGCAGTTGCAGGATCTTCAAGTGGGGCAGATGTAGGTGGAAACAAAATCCTGGTGGATAACCTCGACTACAAGGTAACAGAGGGAGACTTGCGAGAATTATTTGGCAAAGTGGGGCCAGTACGTCGAGCCACATTGAATTACGACTCTCGTGGTCGCAGCCGGGGTAAAGGTGAAGTAATATTTTCAAGATCAGGAGATGCGCTCAAGGCAATGGAAAAGTATAACCGTGTTCCATTGGATGGCCGGCCAATGAAGATTGAAATCCCAGTAGCCCAGCCAGGTGCAGCTGGAGCTGCAGCAGGTCAGGTTCCAATGCAGATGCCAATGCTGGTTGCTGTTCCCCAAGGTGGTATTGGGCGTGGAAGAAGAGGTCCTGGTGCCTTCCCTCGAAGAAGGGGTGGCAGACGCAACATGCCAAGCCGACGTGAAAAGGGACCAGTTTCCCAGGCCGATTTGGACAGTGAAATGGACAAATATATGCAGATTGACGATGGGGCAGCAGCCACTGCTCCCAAAACTGAATAAATGAGTCTTAAAACTCATTCTCTCGTTATTGTTTAGTCGTTAAATTTTGGAGATAGGAGTATTGAAAAGTTTTTACTATTTAGTCTTTTTTATACAATAATATTATTTAAATATATTACAAAAAAAACCCTTCCCCCCCTAAAAAACAAACATGCACTCGCACACAAATGTACATATACATACATAGTTCTTATGATTACAAAAATAACATTGAAATTAGATAAAGCAAGAAAAAAAAAGGGGAAAAATTGTACAAATCTAAGAATCAGGCAAAATCACAAGCGTGACCGCAGCCAGGAGAAGGGCAGATGGATTGGGTCGATTCTATAAACCAGGAATAGATGTGGGGAGGATGGCCACCATGCCCACATCCCTGACACCAAACGTACTGACCTCGCACAGGCGAGCAACAAAACGAGCAAAGAGTGTTGTTTAGCTGAACAAGCTCCAATCCAGCACTAGTGTTCACAGCATTATCACTGTTATCTGGAACGTCTTTAGTAGATGTAGGTGTAGATATAGATGTAAACGTAGAGGTAGAGGTATGGGGTTCAGTTGCTGGTGGTGATAATGAGTTCGGTTTATAGTAAAACCAACAACATTTTGTACATCTATAGGAACCATTAAATGGTTCTTTGAGTTCGTTACAGTTATTACAGGTAAAATAAATGGAACAGGCGGTATTGGTAGTATTAGTAGTATTGGTAGCATTAGTAGTATTGGTAGCATTGGTAGTGCTGGTGACATTTGTGACAGTAGGTGGGTTTGTGTTTGCTGTGGCAGGTACATTTTGTTGTATATGTCGACTGTTACCATCCTGAGCAGATCCAACACCAACACCACCACCACCACCAGCAACATTTTCTTGAAGATTGCTGTTATTATTATTACCAATAACATCGGATTCTGGACTAGTTACACCTATCTTTTCGTCGTTTTTATTACTCTCATTAACAGAGCTACAATTGCTTTGTAATACATCAATCCCATCGTTATTAATATACTCGGTGAGAAAAGAAAATGCATTAATTATTTGGTTTGCTTCGATATACAAACCGAGGCGAAACAAAAGGTCCAGGTAACAGGAATTGATAATGTTGTTGAATAAATAGTCTACCAATAACGATCTTCCATATCTAATATCCTTCATATCTTCCTCAACAAGCGCATTGGTATTACCGATACTACTATCGTTATTATTATTATTATTATTATTATTATTGCTATTGTTGATACCATTGGTGGTGATGCTATTGACAGATAGATTAGCAAATGCAGTTTGGTTCAATGTTTCACTATTATCTAAATGTCGTAGTCTTTTAGAGAGTAAAGTGGGTGAATACAAGTACTTTCTGATTATGCAGATAATAACAACCGAGAGTTGCAAATTAATCAAAAAATCGTTATTGCTGCTATCCCCATCATCGCTAATAATACTATCGTTTGCTGTGCGTAGGTAGCGGCCTCCAAGACTATAATCCATCTTGTTTTTGCTATCTGTTTGTTTTGGATTATTTCCAGTATAGTTGTTATACACATCAAGGTAATGTAGTATCATCAACAGTCCTAATTTGACTTCTTTAAATGTAGGTTGTAGATTGGGTGGGACCATAAATACCTTATCGCTATTGCTGCTATCGCTAGTAAAAATATCAGTATCCAATTCCACTTCGCTACCATCATCATCACCATCACCATTGTGATTGCAACTATTATTACCAAAACCAAAACTTGTACTAGGAGCGCGTATATTTTGGGTTTGAGCAGAGTTTATGTATGAAAGCATTGGATTATGAGATGCATCAGGTATTGCTGAACCTTTTTTTGGTTTTACTCTTAGAATATTGAGGGATCTTTTGTTGCTATTGCTGACGCTGGTGGCAATAGCTGATTTTCGACTACTAAACAATCGTTTGGGTATGTTACTAACCCTAGAATTGTGATTAAATGGAGTAGATATAGTTGAACTAGCGTAGCTGCTACCAATAAGCGGCGAAGCAATAGCACTACTGTTATTACCATTATTACCACCACTGCCTTTATTCATCATTTTATAATTGTGACCTTTTTGTAAAAACGCATCCAGTTGTTGTTGTTGTTGTTGTATCTGGTATATTTCATTAAACGGGATATTTTTTTGTTCAATATACTTGTAGTGCATAGTCTCTGAAAAAAGAAAAGACAAGAGTTCCCAATCTTTTTCAATTCTATGGCAGCCAAATACATGAGCAAGTCGAGCGTTATGTTCAAAGGTATGTACAACACCATCACCATCACCAACATCATCACCAACATCATCACCAACATCATCACCAACATCATCACCAACATCATCACCAACATCATCACCAACATCATCGCCATTGCCATTAGCATAAGAGTTCATAATGTGAGTTTGTGTGGTAGTTTTGGTTGTAGTAGTTGATAATGGTTTTGAAAGTGTCAGTGGTTCATTTATTCTATAGTTTCTAGCAAAATACAAAAACTCTTTGCTTATTCCCAAATTGAGCCCTGTATTGCTAGCAAATCCACTAGTGGTGTTGCTTGATGAATCATATATTGAAACTGATGGATTCGAATGGGAAGAGTTCATTGAAAGCGATGAGAAATCGATTTCCTGCACGCTGCTCGTATACCGGTTAAGTGGTAAGAACTTTGTCATGTTAATTACACCATAAATCCGTTCTAATTTGTGCATACTGATGTATTTGGTATATTCAGTTATAAACTCATTTTCAGAAGTGGAGTTTCTTGCCCAAGAGTTGGTGGTTTTAATAGCTGTTGTTTGTTTCTTGAGTTTGTCACCATCCGAGTTTGTAGGTGAAATATTATTAGAGGTAGAATTTGTCGACTTGTTGTCCTTTTTTTTGTCATCTGCTTTCAATAGCTCCTTTTCGTAATTTAAAAAATAAAATTCTTTCAAATCGTTGCCCAAAGTATCGCCCGAAGTTACAACGTATTTGTTCCCATCAGTATCCTTACTGCCGTTGTCTTTTCCATGCTCATTATTAAAGCTTTTCAACGTGGGTTTTCCAATTGCAATTTCAGAAAACAATCCCAAATCAAATGACATATTACTAGTGTATCTGTCATAGCTAAATGGCGAAGTAGTGTTGCCTTGGTTGTCGTGGGTATTGAGATTTGTGCCCATATCTGTAATGACAAATTTCCCATCATTCCCGCAAGTCCATAAATAACGGTATTCATGAGAATCATCACTTGGGTTGGAGTAGTTAGATGAATAATAGTCATCATATAGCGAAGGACCGGCACAGTTTGTCCACAACAGACTGGTAACACTATCTACATGCAAATCATGAAAAAGACTGGGTCGTGATGGTCGGTTGGTATTCCAAACATAAACATTGTTATCAGAAACTAATGAGCAGCTAGCCAGCTCGGAACTATTGACACCAGGTCTAAACGCAATTCTCCGCACATGTGCAATAGTCTCAAATGTAGAAAGAGGCAGATATATCCGCTTATTTCCATCACTATGCAGATCGTTGACACGCCATATGTGTATATACCCATCACTTCCACCACTGGCAATAACCTGTCCACTAGAATGCCAACTTACACACTGGGTACGCCCCGAGGAATGTGCTATAATCGAGGCATAGGCAGTCCTAGTCTGGCGAATATCCCACAGTCCGACACGGCCATTTCCGTTAGCCACAGCCATCTGGTACATATTATTTGGGTTACATGCAATATCGTTTGCAACACTCTGGCCAGTCTTGAGTTGGACAATTGACCCTTTACCCGAATATCTGCTGTCAACACGCTCATCATATCCCAAAACAATTCCATCTTGAAATGCGCCGAAAAATACACTTGGCTCTCCTGGTTGGGTTGCCAGTCGACTTAGCGCACGATTACTTGCCCGGATTCTTCGTTTGGGTTCTGAAGCCACTCCCCCAAACCCACCACCACCACCACCACCAACAGTATTTTCAAAATCATTATTCCCGCTGACTTGTGGATCCCATAGCAAAATTGTTCCGTCGTTTGCTCCAGTAACAATAGTTGTTGCAGAGGGCCAAAGCACATCACGAAAATCCACACTAAGAGACATCCTCAACTGTCCCACCAGGTTTGCCCGTCTGTGTATCCCATTTCGTGTAATACTCATCAGCACCAACCCTTCCTGCCCTGCCAACACCGCCATCTTTCCCGGAACACCTACTGGTGACTCTGCCAGTGCTGCCCAGCGACCTGAACTCTTGTCTTCAGCAAGACTGGTTTGGTTGAGCCGATCACGCTTCTGTCTCCACGTTTGAGCGATACTTAACCCAGTACTGTAATCGCTGGCGCTAATGCTATTCTTAAAGTTGCTGCTAATACTACTACTCTTAGCCACAATGCCCTCGACACTACTGCGCTCATTGAGCTCACCATATCCAAGATCCTCAGTGCTAGTTTCGCCTGGTTCATAGAAATCATAGTTGAGATTGCGTTTCCCATTATCCTTGTATGTATTCGTGGTTGTTGTTGTGGTTGTAGTCTTTGCTATTGCTGGAGCATATTGAGTTTTGTGGTTATCAGAAGGCTGCAGTAATTCCTGTTGATGCTTATATTGGTTTTGACGGTCCTGATGATGACGATGATGATGGTGACGATGGTTATGCAATTGTTGTTGTTGTTGTTGTTGTTCGTACTCAGTGTTCTCCACATCCCTTCCCGCATTTGACTTTTGCGCTTTATAAGGGTTTCTATTTATTTCATCAATACTTGTTTTGCAATCACTGCTTCCAAATCCACTCTTAATACCTTCGTTTTGTGGTAAGTCATAGCCATGGCTATAGCTTTGACCCTGTCCATACCCGTACCCGTACCCATACGCAGACTTGGACTTGGATCCTGATTCATACATCGATCCAAGCCCGAACCCTGAACCTGCGCTTAGCCCATGCTCACTGCTATTCTCTACATTAGGCGATGCTCTTTCAGTTCTTTCCCTCTGTTCATTTTCATAGTATATTGCTATTTTGTTTTTTCTTTTCTGGTCTGCAAATTCTCTCCCGTGGTAGTTTCCCAGTATTGCTGACTGTTCCTGCTATTTTTAACCACCATATTTCTGAGCATCTGACCATTGTATTGATTTTATATGCGATTAAAAAAAAAATTAAATTAAAAAAAATAAAACTTACCAACTCCTCGGAATTTCGAAGCAGAGAATTGCCAGTGCTATACACTTTATTTCCACCAGTTGCTGTGGATCTTGTACCATCGTCTGCCATCAATAACCCCCCAGCACTACCTCCAATACCTCGAATATCCCCTGGTATATGGTACCCTGAATTTGTACGTTTATAAACTGTCGGCTGGCTTTTATAGCTGCTTGGCTCACCTCCAAGATCATCAGACACTCCTTTCACCCCCATCGCCGACAGCAACACCCCACTGCCTCGTTTTTGAATATTTTCAATCCTATCAAGCCTATTTGCTTGCACCTCCGCCATGGTCGACTTTTGATTTTGTTGCCGAATCGATTGGCTGCCTTTCTGATTTAACGTTGCTGAATTCATTACAATTCCTTCGAATAGGTATTTTCGCAGATTGATATTTCCGACAGAATCATTAATCCCCTCTCCAGGTATACCTACTATTTCCTTCCTGCTTACTTCGGCAGATTTTCTTAACCCGGAATTCACAACAACATCATCCCTATTTCTACCATCCATACTATATCTAGTTGTTTTACTTTGATGTTCATCTTCAACCTCATTTTCATCTTCATTGTCGTGTCCTCCCCCATTATCCAGTCCCATCCCAAAAGCTGCCCGTAATCCCTTTCCAAGTCCCAATCCTAACCCCAACCCCAAACCCAGCCCCTTTTTCTCGTCTCTTACTACTCTTATGTTCTTTTGACCCTGAGTGTTATGGATACTATCAAACACACCACCCACAGATATCATGCTTCTTGTCTTTTTCATAGCCTTTCTATTTTCTCCTGCAAGTTTTTCGACAGCTCGACCACCACTCTCCCCTATCCCAACCTTTTGTACTGCATATCTAGTCGCAGACTTTTCCTGATCAATATTATTGCTACCGTTTTTTGCTACCTCTTGTTCCATATTATATACCGACAGTGCTTGTGAGCTCGTATTCTGGCCAATATCGACCTTGATCCCGGCGTCAGACTCTAGCTTTGGTTCAGCCTTTTGCCCAGGGTTGGGCTTCCTACTCTTGCCTATTGCATCAGATAACACCTCACTATACTTTCTTATCAACATATACTCCCCACCATCCACAGCATTCAAATCTACCGACCCAGCTCTCTGCTTCTCTTGCCTCTTATCATCTTCTTGTCCACCCTCTTTTGAATTTATTGGTGGCACTTTTTGCCCCCCAACTACACCAATTCCCCCTGCAATAATACTCTTTTGATTCTTATTTTTATTCAAAGTCTCTGATATTGTTGTTAGCTTCCCATGTTGACCATCACTATAGCGCCCTTCGATCTCTGGTACTCTCTCAGTTCCCAAAATGCTTTTTTTCGGTTCAGTTTCAGTCGAAATATCCATAGGTACAACACCAGTGGAGACAGTATTTGTCGTTACTGCTACTTCCTCGTTCCCTGAGACCCGCTTTTTAAACATACTTAGCCATATACTTGTTCCAACACCACCCCCACTTCCACCACTATCTCCAACATCGCCCTTGAGAACCTCAGCCGTCCCTCCACCTTCGGTTGGATGAGTGCTATCCTTTATATCACCCATTGTTTTGTTTTTGTTACCAAAATTGCTTTTTTCACCACTACTCAATCCACTATTCCCAGCGTTCCCTACCTCTACTGATGACATTATTTCGTGCCCTTCAAAGCCGAATAGTAAATCCTTGCTGGTTTTTATAATTTTTCCAAAAACATTGCCTTCATGTATCTGTATTTCACTTTCTGTCCCAACAGATCGTGCTTCACTCCCTTGTCGTTTTTCTTTACTCTCGTCAGCCTTGACTCTAACATTTAGATCAGTATTTTCTTGATTAATCCCGCTACGACGGCCATCAGCACCATCACCCTCGTTGGTTGTGGTAGAAACGATGGTATAAATGCTGCCTTGCTTTTTTTCTTGATCGATATGTGATTTTGCTCGTGTTTCTGTGCTTTTCCCGGCTGTATAGTTTCTGAATTCTCCCCTTTCCATTCCTCTAACCTCAGATCCTTCTTCGCCAATCAAATCTCCAAACACATACTTAGACCGCTCCGCTTCATCAATCTCGCTTGTCGACCTTCCTGCTGCTGCAGTGGTAGCATCTGCATCGAATCCTGTTTCTCTTCTTATCTGACCCACAGGGCGCTTAAACAAACCTCCTCGGGACTTTTTATGACCATACCCTCTTGGCTTGGTAACAGGTGAATCCATTATGACTTTTGCTACTATTATATTATTATTGTTCAACACTATCTTGTCTGTTCGTATCGCGCTAATACTTCACACTTTATTCATTATTCAATTTTCGTATTTAATTATTCATTTTGCTTGTTCATTGCCCTTTCGTTTAGCATTAGAATCGACTCTGCATATCCCTATTAGTCTTGATCATAGTTCTATTTATAGAGTCACACAAGGGTTCTTCGTATTCACAATATCATTTTTTTTTGAAAAACTTGGTCAATTTAATCAATTTAACTTGATATAATTTAGCCGCCGTTATTATTGCCTCCAAACAAATCAAGCACTAAGCTGACTGTTAATTATTTAATATCGCCAAAATTGCGAACCAACTTACAAAAAATGGGGCCTGCTTTTTCAAACCCCACTCATTTTGGTGTTTTCGTTTTTTTTTTATTTCTGCAAGTTTTTCTTCTTGCGGAATTGAGATTAGTTGGTTAGTTGCTTGTACTAGTAACAAATAAATTCCCAGAAATATTTTATTATCCAATTTGTTCAAAGTAAGGCTATTAGACCAAATTTTTAGTTTCAGAATGCTTCGATATCTCCATGCTCCCCGTTTGTGAAACGCTAAATATCCTGCTTGCCCCGCTCTGCCCTGATTTGCAGTTTAATTCTTTACTTTTAATAGTAAAGGGTCTAGATCATGGTAATCAACCTGTATTTGACAATATAACCCCATTCAGTTGATAAAAGAGTCAAGGTAACTAGCTTAGCCAAAGATTGTATAACAAGCTGCAGCTATGGGTATGGGTATGGATACGGGTATGGACTCAAGCTGAACAATGTCAGCAATTTTCTATCAATTGATGCAAGATAAACCCATTAACTTGAGTGAATAAACTTTTGGATCTTGGTAAAACAACTAAAATGGCTCATATATACTATATACTAAGAAAATATTGGCAGTAATGTGTTTTTGTTCGGGTGTATTCCGCTGGATTGCTATAAGAATCGATCTATATTACATTAAAGCTCTAATTTTGACCAAGCTTTTGGATAGATGTGCTTTGTACTTGTAGTGAAGAAGGGTGTTGAACATATAAACATATTGTATCGAGCGTTTTACTTATAACACTTTATTAGAATAAAAATTTTAATTGATTATCTCGATCCTGTCTTCTAATGAGCATGTAAAAAAAATACAAATAATAATAATAATTATATAATCTAAAGAAACTGGGTTTACTAAGGATATCACAAGCATTCCCTTAGCCAACACTATACATAATTATTCATATTCATACCGTTAAAAAACACAATTTTATTTAGCGAGTATCTGAATTGACAAAAAAAAAGACAAATTTATGGAAAAGGCAAGAAAACGCAAAAAAACTACTAGTTTTCGATCATTGCTGGTGAATCTGAGTTGAACATGTTTGAAAAGAGTTCTGCAAACAAATTCGTGGGTCGGTTTACCTTA
>LSSK01000358.1:0-15986 GCA_001969505.1 Zancudomyces culisetae
TGGTTGTTGGTGATGTTGAGCTGGTTGTTGGTGATGTTGAGCTGGTTGTTGGTGATGTTGAGCTGGTTGTTGGTGATGTTGAGCTGGTTGTTGGTGATGTTGAGCTGGTTGTTGGTGATGTTGAGCTGGTTGTTGGTGATGTTGAGCTGGTTGTTGGTGATGTTGAGCTGGTTGTTGGTGATGTTGAGCTGGTTGTTGGTGATGTTGAGCTGGTTGTTGGTGATGTTGAGCTGGTTGTTGGTGATGTTGAGCTGGTTGTTGGTGATGTTGAGCTGGTTGTTGGTGATGTTGAGCTGGTTGTTGGTGATGTTGAGCTGGTTGAGGTGCTTGTTGGTGATGATGTACTTGAGGATGTTGATGATGTACTTGAGGATGTTGAGCTAGTTGTTGATGAAGTACTTGATGAGGTGCTTGGTGTAAAATCACACTCACTATCATCACAATTTGGACCTGAACATCCATCTACATGTTGTGAGATAAATTCGTCCCAGTAATAGGACATCATCATATAAATAGCAACGGTGTTTGCAGAGTCACAAACCTTTCCGTTGACTGAAACGATTGAACTTACAATACCCACAAGTTTTTTGTAATCAAGCCCAGTCATTGGACCTCCCGAGTCACCCAAACATACGGATTTTCCTGTTGTAATGCCAGCACAGAATACTTTTCCATCAGCGTTATCACTTCCAAGCATTCTGTCGCAATAGTCTTGTCTTCCTTGAATGACTTGAAGTTCATTTAGGACCGAGAGAGTACTATTTTCGTTTGAGGTATATCCAAATCCACTTACTGTATATGTTCCAGTTCTGTCGATGGGTGTTGTGTCGATTTCGATAGGTTCAGCCACATCAGGGCTTACACACTCGTCAAGGAACAACAGAGCAAGATCGTCCCTATATGGATCTTCATTGACATATTTGGGGTGGATTATAACATTCTTTACTGAGTAAATGTTGTCATTGTATGGAATAGGTTGAACACTTCCCACTCCGATTTGGATATTGTCCCACTGAATCTCGTCAACTGTGTTTGATTCGTAAAGACAATGCGCTGCAGTAAGAACCACGTTTGGTCTTATCAATTGACCTGTGCATCTATAGGAACTATCTTCAACGCTTTTGAAATACGCAATGTATTTGTAATTCTCGAGGTCGGCGTTCTCGCCACCTATGATTCTATCGCCAATGGATCTCTTTGAAAGCCTATTTGGAGTCTGGCTAAACAACCCAGCCTCAGGAGCACTAGTTGCACTACTCGGGCATAAGTTTGAAAGAACCAGGCCTAATATCGAAAGTCCTGATCTCGTTTTCATATTCAATTCTCTAAAGTGTTTTTTTTTTTTACTTTTCTTCTATAATTCACTTTTGATAACTGAGTTTAATGTTATTATTTGAAAAGATGATTCTATAAAAAGTATGTGAATGCTAGTTTAAAGTTGTTGATATAATAAAACAACTCTTTAAATGGATTGAGCTTTAATGATGTTTTTTTTTTCCGTTGTGTTTTAGATTCCACCTTTTATATAGAATTTTTTGGTTTTTGATTTTGCTTTCAAACCTTTCTCCTCCTCTCCTTTTTTTTTTCTACTCCTTTCCTTTCATCCTCTCTCTATTCTTTCATCCTCTCTCTAACCCTGAACATTACAAAAAAAAATTAAAAATTAAAACTATTATTAGAATCAACTAATAAGTTTTCTAATGCTAGAAGCAAGTTTAGATAATTTACAGCAGATAAAAACATACTTTGGCCAATAACTAGTATTACTATGTATTTTTAGAAACTTTTTTGTATTTTAGTTTTCACAATCAAATATCCATCAAATTAGTAATTAATCGAAATGTATAAACTTTTTTTTTGAGGATTTAGATTTGCAATGCTTTATTAATAAATCCCGAGGTTGTGGAAATGATAACAGGTGATATTGATTTCAAACTAGTCGGATACCGCTCTATACCATTATATTGACTACAGCTATTGACTTGGTTCTCCCGTATTTATTTGGACTTTAATGTTCCATTGACATTTCAATTCCTCATTTATTTAATAAATCGTGTAATATATCTATAGTATTTATTACTATCATTATAACCAACTAAATACCCGTTTTATACATTTCCTACTATATGGAAACATCAATTAATATGCTACTCCGTATGTAGCCATTCCCTTTAATTCCCTTTTTCGCCTTTTTACCAAATTTTTGCCAATTTTACATCACTTATAACCCTTTTAACTTTAAAAATATAATATATAATGGTACTAAGAGACTGGTAATAGCTGTACTTTAGCAGTAACAGCTACCAAAATTCCCTAGTCTCAAAATTAAATTCTATTCAATTTCAACGACTTTTTTTGTACTCCTTATCCTCATCCTTGTCCTCATCCTTACACTCATACTCATTCTCATACTGATTCTCATACTCATCCTCATACTCATCCTCAACCATTCCTTTTCTTTTTATTTTTATTTTTCCGAACTCAATTCAACTCAATCAAATCAAATCCAATCCAACACAACCCAATAGTATCTACAACCAAGGTTGTACACTTTTGGTTGAGCAAATTAACGATCGATATTACTATATACTTTAATGAAAAAAAATTTTTTTAATTCGTTTTTTTTTCTTTCTAGTCTTTACAAATTTGATAATACCTTTAAAATCTCATAACACACAATTTACTTTTATTTCATCTCTCTTCCGTTCCAATCTCTCATCCCAAAGAAAAAAGAAAAAAATATTTTTAGATTTTAAAAAAGTTCTCAACATTTTATTTGCTGAATAACGATAATGTTTCTCATCATTAATCTTTTCATCCACTCAACCAACCCAACCAACTCAGCCACTCCCTCCCCCCCCCCCGCTCTCTTTCGCACCCTTACTTCCTTCCTCCTCCCCTTGTCTCTTTAACCATTTATTTTTTTATCTATACATCTCCCACCCACATCTCCCCCGCTTTCTCTGATTTGCTATTCCAACAATCAAATCATGTACATTTCTTTACACAGATATACTGTAATTAGATTTCTATATCCCAAACCCAAACTCAAGTCCAAACTCAAACTCAAACTCAAATCCAAACCTATGACCCAAACTCAAACTGATAATATTTTTCTCTTCACTACCAAAATTTAAAAACAGAAAAAAGATGATGTAATTATAAAACACTGATTGGTATTTTTATTTCTTGCTTATTTAATTTTAGTCTATTTTATTGTTGGGGGGAGGTGGGTGGGTCAAAACATGCGCAGAACAGATAATACTACATATATATACATATATACATAAATTTAAAATTTAAAATCTAAACTCAAACCAAACCCAAACCCAAACCTAAACTCAAACTTAAACCTAAACCTAGATTTAAAAACTAATATGAAACGGGGTCCGGAAAAAGAAATGATTGTACTGGGTAATGCAATAAACCGATGAAATATGGGATTTATGCGTACTGGGGGTATGGGTGCAGGTGACGTAGGTGACGTAGGTGAAATTGACATTGACAATGATAATGATAACGATATTGATAACGATATTGATATTGATAATGATATTGATAATGATATTGATATTGATGATTATAATGATATTGGTAATGATAATGATAATGATCATTTTTAATAAACTAATATTTCCAAATACAATAATACACTTACATCTAATAAAACATACATGTTAATATATTGACCTTCCTGTATAAAAATTACCCGGTTTAAATTCCAAGTTTTATTTTACCCGAACCTAAACCTAAACCTAAACCTAAACCTAAACTTTATTACAACATATATGTATATGTATATCTATATATATATGTATATATATAAAATCAAAGAAAATTTAAAAAAACCAATTCTCATCTCTCACACACACATTTGCTATCTCTTTTTTTCTCATTACAAGATTTATACTATTAATTTTTATATATTTATTTATATATATATTTTTTAATAAGATAAAATAAAATAAAATAAAATTATTATTGATAATACTCATCATCATTTTCAAAATAATAATGTTCAGTTTGACACTCTACCAACGCTCTCAATCTAATCAGTCGTAAATTAAAAGGTATCAATGTCTCAATAATCGTCACCTTGCGCGCAGTCAAATATAACACCTGGTCATTCATATCATTGGTATCCAAAAAGATATTGTCCGACTTTTCAGACTCGGCCGCTCGCCGCGCAATCTCGGGCATCACGGGACTCAGAATCGGATTCTCATAGTCAGACACGGAATATATCGACAGCAGCTTCTTGATCTGCGCAGGGTTAAGTAAATCACACGCCTCAAAGATCACATCGATGTCTTGTTTGGTCGACTTGGGTAGCTGCAGCAACTTGACTAGCTGTAATAAGCGGTCGAGATTCTTGGTGTTGTCGGAAACCGAATGTGCCTTGCACCACTCTTCAATGCGGGTCAGATTGTACTGGATCTGCATTCCTCGTTTCCAGGAACAAAAGTTGCGGCGCATAACAATGTTGTTAAAGGCAGTGATCCCGATGGTACACAGTAGTTCGGAAAAGATCTGTTGCATTATGGCAATGTCTACATAGTAAAACTCCATAATCCGCCAGACGTTGTTGAAGAAATTGAGGATATTCTCGATTTTTATGGACGAATCCTTGTTGACAGAACCCATAATACGGTTGAAAAAGGACGAATCAGAAGTGGTAAAGCCGGGAAGGGCTTCGTTTTCAACCACGGCAGGAACGATCAGCTTGATAAAACGACGCTGCAGGTTCTTCACCCAGCCAAAATAAATATCACTCAACAGAGACTCGAGAAACTGCACACTTTCGTTCATTGCATTCTCGGACTTGGCATAGTCGGGAGAATTGGAAATTCGCTCAGTCATTGAAGTCTTTACAATGGAAAGCAGTTCAAAGACATTGGACAGCCAAAACGCAGCCAGAAAATCAGACTCGAAATTCATTGTCTTTTTCTGGATCAGAGCTATACAAGCCATCAACAATTTTTCAATCCGACTAGAAAGATTGAATTGGAACATTTTGATGACACACAGACCAATCAGATGGGAAGGGAACAAGATTTCGGCAGGAGAATACTCGGTGTCAAGCGAGGGAAGTGGGATGTTGAGATTGCCAATCAATTCAGTAAGAACTTCAGAAATCAAGCCATCATCACTTTCCAACATATTGTAGGCTTCTTCTTCAGTTCGCAGGACAAATTCTCCATCCATAAAATCAGGTTCGGAGTATTGAAGAGAACCGTTGAGGGCAGGATTAGAGCTTGTATTTAGATTTGGGTTTGCATTTGCATTTGGATTTGTATAAAGTTGAGAGTCGTATTGAGTTGGAGAAGAATCAGAACCAACAATATTGGTGGAATCATCAGGTCCTTTTATTCTTCGACTATCTTCACGAGTCATTCCAGCTATAGTGGTAGAACTATCGGGATTGATAATATGAGGTACTTGGGTATCAAGATCTCTGGACAAACGTTCATATCCAGAATTCATATGAGAATCCCATTTCCAGGAATCGTTTCCACTCGGCTTTCGAACAGGAGGCTGCATAAGAATTGCAGGATTATGAGAAGCATCCAAGGGTTTTCCAAGACCGGTATAGCGTTCTTTATAGTACTCAAGTTGGGCATCAGCCTCCTTGAGTCTAGCAGTAAGTTCATCAATCTTTTCAGTCAAGGAAGCTCTTTCGGCATCAGAAGACGATACAAGATTGTCGAGTTGGAGTTGAAGGTCAGAAGTGGATTGCTTGGAGGCAGAAAGTAGTTCATTCAAAGTAGCCATTTCATCGGTCAGCTGAGAATTGGCCTTGGAAAGCAAAGCAAGATCCTTTTTGACAGCCTTAAGATCCAGGTCGTATTTATTGGAGGCATCAGCAAGGGTTTGGTCGGAATCCTTTTTAAATTCATCAAATTTAACAACAGACTCGTCAAATTTAAGTCTCCATTTAGATACGTCAGCTTCAAGATCCAAACACTTTTTAGAAAGCTTTGAGTTTTCGATTTCCTGGGCTTGGAGTTGACGAGTACAATCAACCAGACGAGACTCCAACTTGAAGGACACCGACTTGAAATGTTCTACGGATTTGGCTTCAGATTTCAACAGCCGTAAAGTTCGCTTGGAATTGCGCATTCGGTATATCGACTGCAACCGCACAATCGCCGAGAGCTCCTTTTTCCACAACTTTCGGCCTAAATAGCCTCTTGCAATTCTCTGGATCTGAGCAGCAGCAATGTTCTGTCGAAGATTAAGCACCCTCACACGACTCAAATACCCTTTCACCAACGAAACTATCTTGACCATCGCCTGATACCTCTCATTCATTACCTTCCGCGCCATGTATCTTCTGGCCAACGACTGAATCATCCACACCGCATTCTCCTTCTGCAACTTTTCCAGCCGCTTTCTGGCTACATAACTACGCAATGAATTCATTATAATCTTGGCCGACCGCAATTGCTCAAGATACCGCGTCCGTGCCACATACCGCTTGTAGTTTCGCTGGATTACTAGCGCTGCGTTGTTGATCTTTTCCGCCCGCAACCTCTCCAAATGCGCCAAAACACTCGCTCGGAAAAACACCTTGGTCAGCCCAACCTGGTACTTGCTCGCATCCACAATCATGTTCTCCGCTATATACCTCACCGCCGAATCCAAACTATCCTGATTCTTCACCTCTGGCGCCAAAATACTGTATCGCTTCAGGAAATCCACCTTGGGCATTCTCGATGGATACCCCGCACAACTTATCCGAATCGTCTCCAACACTCCACACGCCCGAAGCTGTGAAAGTATCATTTGCGAATCCATCTTCCATGCCTCCTTCGCCTCATTAGGCTTTATACATCGAATATAATGCGTCTCTGTAGATGTAATCGTTGACATCAACTGCAAAAGCGACTGTCTAAAAGCAGATCCCAGTGTCATATTCTTTTGTACTCCCATCTCCATCTTGCTACTACTACTACCACTGATATTACCACCACCACCACCACTACCACTATTATTATTATTATTACCTTGTCCTCCACTTTCCGAAACAGACACCAATGCCAAATTAATATTCAACCGCGATGGCTTTGCTATCCTACTCTTTGCCTCCAATTGCTCTCTCTTTAGTCGAATCACCTCTTGCAAAAATGGCGATGTTGTCTTTACCAAAAGCTCTTGAATCTCCTCAGATACCGCATCTCGGTTCTTCTCCAAAAACCCATCTATCGTATACGTCACATCACACGCATAATGCCTAACTGTAAATTCTGGACTCTGGAATCTCGGTCTCATAAAATAGTCGCTTGGCTTTGTACGCTTTACCACACCCATCGCCCCTGTTCCGTTCCCCTCTTGATGTTCGTTTTTCCTACCTCCCATATTCGTCTCTGAAAATTGTACATACATTCTCTCAAGTGCCTTTTTATCCGTTCCTTGCTTAAGCCGTGACTCCTCATCTATAATCGATAACAATCCCATCCTCCCCTCAATAAGCTCAATACAATGCTGGTTGTCATTAAACTCTATAAACGTCCAATTCGCCAACTCCTCCCGTTGGTATTCATCTTGCTCCAACTTGAATACATGCTTGTTGAAATGCTGCTGTAACTTTTCGTTGGCATAGTTAATACAAAATTGCTCAAACGAATTCATTTTGAAATGCTCAAATCCATATATATCCAACACCCCTATAAAATTGCTTGTACTATCGCTATTGTCCTGAATTGCCCGATTAATCTCCCCAACTATCCACTCAAACAACCGCAAATATATATACTTGGTTATCGAATCTCTAACCACCATCGCACTCGCCGCATCCAGATTCGTTATAATCTTCTCCGTCTTTGCTTTAATCAGCTTCTTGGTCATCCATTTCGCTAGCTGCCCCTTATCCAGTCCCAACAACTCCGCCATCTTGTTGAATGCTTCATCTTGCTCATTTATCCGTGCTCCTCCCCTCCCCACCTCCGTTATCTTCACATCCCCTATATACAATAATCCCGCTAGTACTCGGAATATGCTTTTTCGTTTTTCTTCATCCATCCCCAAAAGCCCCAACGCTTGACACGTTGTTTCAAATTCATTCGCATCATCTACCCCTGGTATCGCTCCACTATTCTCCCCTCCCTGACTAGTGTAATACATATCCTGCCATCTCTTATTCAGCCCAATCTCCTCCTTTTCTTCCTGTCTCAACCCTCCCAACAACTGGTAAAATATGTGATAGTTTCTCTCCTCTTTCGGCTGATATACCAACCTGGATCGCTCCAACAAATACGTCCTAATAAACGCCCCAACTATCTTGTGCTTTGATGAAAATTGTATTTCCAGGTACTTTCCAAACCTTGATGAATTGTCATTTCTTGTTGTTCTTGCATTTCCAAACGATTCCAATATCGGATTTGTTGCCAATATCATCTGCTCCGTCTTACTCATCTCCTTACCTGACCCATTAACATCCCCTCCATCGTCGTGCGCTGTAGCAAAATACCTCATAATATACTTTGCACTCACTGTTTTCCCCGCTCCTGATTCTCCTGATACTATTATTGTCTGGTTTTTTTCCTCCCTCACCATCCCTTGGTACGCATTTTCTGCTATCGCAAATAAATGTGGCTCCAACTCTCCTTTCGTCCGTCCTGCATACGCCCGCAGTATATCATTCGAATATAGCTGAACTCGCGCAAATGGATTTATTGCCACCAAAATTATCCCTGAATATGTATATATATTCTGCATCTTATACCGTGTCTTCAGATTGTGCAGCACTGCTGGTTCGTGCAGATGTGACAGATTCGTCAAATCATCAACCCCCTCAAGCACTGGTGGATTACATGGTGGTGGTAATTCCTTTTTTCTATCCGTGAACACCTCTCTAAACGTAGCTGAAAATATCTGCTCCTTTTCACCTGGTCCCACCAACTGCAATTCTATTTGCTGCTCCTTCGAATCTATATTACTAGACGCTATAGTTGCCTGAACCCATACTTCCTTGTCATCTTGTACATATACCTTTGCTCCCCGTTTATACGCACTGAGTATTTCTGTTATTTCCACTGTCATGCTTATTTTATGTATCAACTGTGTTTCTTTTTGTAAAGACTTGTAATGTCTCTCTATTTCACCCTTCCTAACGTTTTTTTTTTCCACCTTTATCTCTATACCTCTCTTTTCTTTTCTTTTTCCTTTTTCCTTTTCTTTCAAGTTGTGTTTTTGGATAAAGATTTACCAAGACAAAATTCTCATCTCTGCCAATATCCTTTATTTTTCTTTTATCCGACAAGGTTTTTATTTATTTATTCCAATGACCTTTTGAAGCTTTTCAATATTAGTACCAGTAGAACCCAACTCCCCAGTCACTTATTTGTGCGTTTGTTACCGTTTATTGTTAGTTTTATTTTATCTTTTGTTTTGTTGTTCCAATAGATACCAATTAAAATCGGCAACTGTTACTCTTTTACTATAATAATAAAAAAGGCTTCTCTCTTTTCTCCTTCCCCTCCTTAATACTTTTAATATCTTTATGATTAAAAGAAAATATAAAGTATGTGTAAATGTTAATATAGCATTGAATTCAAGGTTTATTTTTTATTTCCAACTTTTTTTTACTTAATTTTCTCACTCTCAAATTCAACCTCTACACATGAAGTTTTTTTTTTTAGTATTTGTGCAAGTGTAAATAATAATAATAATAAACAGAGTTTTATAATCGAACTCTTGTTTAATCGGTTTTACGAGATAGTGGGGATGAGTGGTGTGATGAGGGGAGGAGGAGGAGGAGGAAGTCAAAGATGAAGAGGAGGAGGAGCAGGATTTGCGCTCGTAATTTTACTATTTTGAAATTACAATAAAAACATAAATATAAATTACTGATTTTTTTGCATTTCAGCAAATGTGCCTGAAAAAGAAACAGGGATTTGCTTAATGTTCATAAAATCTTGTCGCCAATTATCCAGAAATTAGAGTAAATCTAGCTAAATTCTCACCTTTATTTTGGTGTCTGTCTTGCAATTTTATTTTTATTTTTACTTTTTTACTCTTTTACTTTTTTATTTTTACTTTTACTTTTGCTCTTATCTAAACACTTTAAGTTTACCCAGCTAATCGTATCTAATTATTTTTTTTTACTATTACCCGTCAAATACTAAAACAATCAGCACTATTCAAAATAATCCAAAAACCGAGATTACCAAGGAATGTTTAAGAGTGACTGTGAAAAATGAAACGGATTAATATCACTTTGACCAAAACAAAAATATTAACTGGTAAAAACATTACTAACAAGGTCATCTTTTAGTTTTTTTGTAACCATAACCATCTCAAAAACTAAGCTAACGGAAAAAATAATAATATAATAGCATTAATAACATTAATAGCAATAATAGCAATAATAGCCCTTTGTAATGTTTTTGTACTTTTTTTTTTGAAACCGTGTATCGGTATTCATAGTCCAGTCTTGAAAATGTTCAAAAAAAAACTATCTACACCAATGGAATCAAAAGAACCCTGTTAATGTTCATTATCTACAATTATTCCTATTTAGCAGCTATTTCGCAAGCATTAATTAGAACAATTGTTCTATATCTTGAACACTAACAAAATAATTAAATAGTCCCCGGTTTTAAAATAGTTCTAAATACTCCTTTCCCAAATATTAACATAAAAAAATAAATTTTTTTTAGTTTTTTTTTCCATTTTCAATTAACATTTCCAATCTCAATCTCAATTTCAATTTCCTTAATAAAGCCCGACAGATAAAAATTAATATGAGTTTGGGAAATGAAAATATGAGATTTGAACAACATTAAAATAAAATAAAATAAAATAAAATAAAATAAAATAAAAACTTTCAAGAATGGAATGTATGTGTGTACTGTAAGAATTTAAGGTTTTCTGGAAAAAAATTATACGTACACATTTCTAAAAGTATATTCTGAAATATTAACGGGAAAAAAATAATATACCAGTATTAGTAATGGTAAAAATTGCTAAATGTAAATTTTATCCATCAACATGCTACTTGTAACATTTGCTGTAATTATGTATTAATGAGCAAAAAAAAAACAAATCAAATATATTAAACTAAGCAAACAAAATCTTGTTTCTCCTTAACATACCTCCCCCTCCCCCTCCCCCCTCTTCCCTTTTTTTGTTCTCTTTTTCTTTTTCTCCCTTAACTCTTAATCCTTGCTTCTTACCCCCCTTACCCTCCCCATTCCCCTTCCTTCCTTTAAACCAAAAAAAGAGAAACTGAATCTCAAATCTGCTTAAAACAGAGAAATCAAAGCACATTAATTGGAATAACCAACCTCACTTTTTAGATAAACCTCTAAACAAAATAATAATAATAATAATAGCGTGTGTTTTTTTTAGAGCTGGGTTCAATCTCATTTCAAGTATACCCACAGGATAATTTATGCCTTGGAATTGGTCAATATGCATATACAACAGAAACAAATAAAAACATATATTATTATATAAATAATACAAAAAAAAAAGATGTATTACAATTACAAAACTTGTGTATATTCTGATTCGGTTATGGTTACCCAGTTTAGTATTCTGCATTCTAATCTTGCAATTGCCAACTAGTAAAACAACTAGAAAGCAAAAATCTTTACAATTATCTATTTACATTTTATTCATTATTAGATTTTGTATTACCGGAAAAAAGTATACAAATTATATTAAAAAAAGAATAAAGAATGGGTATAAAGTGCAAATGTAAAATAAGTGTAAATGTAAATGTAAAACTCCGATGTATGGATAAAAGTAAATAGAGTGGTGGTGGAAAGGAGTAAAGTGAGGGATCAAAATGATAAAGTAGAGTAATATAATGATATGTTGATTGAGTTTGTTGTAAAACTCAATGTTTTAACCAGACATTGATCAATATTACACAAATTAGATACGAAAAAATAAAGTCAAGTACAACTGTTGGTTAAGTAAGAAAAGGGGTGGTTGAGAATAAGTGAGTGAGTGAGTGTGTGTGTGTGTTAGGAAAAAACGAGTGGGAAAGAAAAAGGGATAGGGAAAGGGAAAAGGAAAAGGAAAGGGAAACAGCAAATTAATTCGAGATGGATGTTAATGATGCAAGATGTGAACCAAGCCATCCACATCACATGAGCTTGTAACCAAGTAATATGTACTCTGAGCTAATATATTTTGAATATTTGTAACATTAAAAAGATCTTTTTTTAAAAAAGGGAAGAAGGGGAGGTAGAGGGGTAGAGGGGTAGAGGGGTAGAGGGAAGAATGTGAATTAAAAAATAAGAAATAGAAACAAAGCTATAAACCTCTTTAATATTAGTTTAAAAAGCAGATCACATTTTGGTTATATGTTTTCTTTTTTTTTAAATATATATATATATATATATGTATATATTAAAGCTCGTTGATAATAATATTCTATAATATAATAATGAGATGATGGTAGTATTAAATGGGATCAAAGAAACCGCCCTAATTACAAAATGAAAACTAGATTAAATACATATCTTTGGATAAATAATAAGTGTTGTGAATATAAAAGACGATCTCTATTTATGGTTTCTAATAGTTTTACTAATAAAACAAAAATTAAAATAATGGTTAACCGGGGGGTTATCCTTTAGACTAGTGGATATAAAATGATATGAAAAATAAAGCAAAATACTATAACAATGGTATATATATTTATTTCAGTCCTATCTATATATACATTGGCGCAAAAACAAGCTTGTTATATTAACAAAATTGGTAAGAAATATTCGTATAAAAGAGTTGCGAATATGGCATATTGCAAATAAAGCAAATAAAAAAAAGGACAATGGAAAAATAAATAGACAAAAGCATGAATTCTGAAAAGATGATTAGAAATGGAGAGGGGAGGGTAGGGTAGGGGAGGGGTTTATGAGGGAGGAGGGAGTGAAATGGGTAGAGAATTTCCATTACCAAAATTACATCAAGAGAGAAACTGTTATAAAATATAAAAATATGTTAAACTAAAAAGTTCAAAAATCAATACATTATTATTTTGAAAGTGCGAGTGGTGAGGTGGGAGTGGTGGGGGGGGAAATTGAATAGGCGAAAAATCTAAATGCGTCTACGTTTACGTTTACGTTTACATTTACGTGAAAATAAAATTATGGGTTAAATAAAATAATTTTAGACGGGGTTTATTTTTAGAAACATGTGTAATTACCGATTTCTATTGAATGAATAAATAAACCCAAATCCATCACCCAAACCCAAATTCATTGCTCAAATATATTTTATTTCACAAAGTATTTTATACTCGAGTATTTAATTCCCGATCCATAAGTTGTGGTTAGCACGGCAATTTAAAGAGTTGAAGTTTTAAAAATATAACAAGTAAAATAAAACGTTTAGAAATGCTTTGGAAGAAAAAAACTGGATTAAAATGGTTCTATTTTTTTTTAATATTGCTTTATTAGCTTTATGATAATAATCCCATTAATGTTTGAATGGTAAAGTGTATGTGTTTATGTATAGTATAGTATAGTATAGTATAGTATGTTGTATAGTATAATTTTATTGAAAAAATAAACGCTAAATCATCATTACAAGCACTAAGCTCTTTATCTTTTTCTTGTGTATACCTTTTGTTCTATACTGCTAATCTTATATAATATTATAAAAGAATTGGAAAGAAATAAAATAAAAGAAAAGAAAAGAATCTACAAAAGGTCGAGAAGGGAAAAGCAAAAAAGTAAAACATCAAGAATTTAATACTAGAAAAAAAAAATATACAAGGTAAATGGGTAAAATAGACCAGATAGTTCAGGGAATAGTACTGGGATGTACAACAACAGTCGACTTTATAAAAACAGACTTGCTTGCAAAGACTACTACCAACCACCACCAAGGCCAAGGCCAAGACCAAGACCAAGACCAAGACGACCACAAAACTGATAAAGGAAAACAAGAAAATGATGATAATGGTATAAGGAGTAAGAGGGTGGCGGAGTTACTCCGAATGATATACATTTCAGTAATGGCACACTCGGTCGGGTACCTACTGCTGAATGCAGTACCATACGTTGCGTTACACATCCTGTATGCAATAACGCTGTCTGCACTAACAGGTACCACTCCGAGACGTGACCACGCCATTGCACTATCGACAATAGCGGGGATGTTCCACGAAACAGTCAATATGTATGCACCGTTGGCAATTGCGGAACTTGTGACACGAATTGGGCATACGTGTTATGAAAGTATATTCTATGCGCGGTTGGGTAGGCTGGATCCCCGGTATTGCTGGGAACTACAGCATAACCGCAGCGAGATCCCTATAGAAGATGAGGAGGACGCAGGCGAAGAGGAAACGAGTGATGTGGGATATTACATGGTGGTTTCGAGAGAGATTGAGTATACGGTAAAAACGAGCGTCCAGCGGTTTATGCTTATGTTTTTTATTTCAACTATGGTTGGAATCTTTCCAACAGCAATAGTCGGAGAAAACACAGGCTTTGTAGTCACAGGAATACTAATTATTCCAATAGTTATGGTAATATTGTTCCGTCGGTACATTGAACTGGTGCTGCTTGTGGTGATTCCGGTGGTTGCTGTAGGGCTAGGAATTGTGGTTCTTACGGGTGCCCCGCCATCGCCAGCAGCACATGCGGGATCGTCATCGGCAGCATCACCACTGACATCGCCATTTTCACTGTCTGAAGCACCACCACTTGTATTTTCATCACTAGAAAATTCAGCAACTACACAAAGCTTGAGCAAGTCAATGTTCTCACTCGGGTACGAAACCAAAAACAATAACATCGAACTGGTCCGCACAATACTGGTACATCTGTTTGTGTACGCATGCAGTATTCGCGAGATCAGTCTCAACTACCTGCGACCATACCTCCGCAAGACAATCCTGGCACGGTACGAGCAGGCTACGATGATTAGCCAGAACATGTATGTGTTGATAGGATTTGGTTCAGTGTTTTATGTCGCAAACGCAGTGCTCCCAATGTATTTGAGTGTGATTTTGTACACTATTGGATTTGCGGGAATTTCAGACTTTGTTATCAAGTACATTAAACCTCTAGAAGTCGAAAAAACTAGAAAAAAATAAAATCAAGTTGAGAGGAGAGGAGGATATATAATTATATAAATATTATAATATTTTATTGTTTAATTAACTTGATTATAGAAAAGAAACTGAAAAATAAAGTGTAAAATGTAAAATGTAAAATGTAAAAACCAAAATTTAGAATTTAAAAAGAATCAAGTACGAGAAGAAACAATATCAAGAATCTTTGATTTTGCAGCTTCAATTGCATCCTTTGAACCCAAAATAATAACAAAATCGGCGTCCTTAGGTACATCAATAGCAGCACCAGTATCTTCACGGATGGCCTGGATGACAGAGCCACCACGACCAATAATAAAGCGGTGGTGTTTGCGGTCAACAGGAATGGCAGTGGCAAAGGCATGGGTGGTGCAGTAGGAAGTCAAAAAGGCCTTGATGTAACTGACCGCACCAGCGATAGCAGATTTGTCGGAACCACGGACGACCCACTCGGCAGTAGGCAGGTGGACAGGTGATTCAGGATCGACAATCAAGTGTGGCGAGAGATCAACAAGCTCATTTGGAGTAGAACGAAGAGCAATAAGTTGGGCTTCGTATGCACGAGAAGGCTTGTCGACACGGGGAGAATCAACAGAGACACCAGCAAACTTGGCGGCAACATCGTCCCACAACCGAGTATGGTCACGAGCAGCAACCAAGCGGCGGTGCAGGGCCAAGGGTACTTCAACAACAGACTCTTGGCGCACCAGAGCAAGAAGAGCAGCAGAGGCAGCGGCACAAGCATCAGGTAGTCCGGAGATTTGGACAGTCGACGACGTGGAAGATTTGGGGAAATTGATTTGGACGTTGTGGGCAGTCTGCAAGGTACGCAGGTTTGAGCCTCGCTTGCCAATGAGCTGAGAATGCTGTGATGGTGGAATCTCAACCGAGACAGTCACAATGCTGTCAAGCTCAGCAGCCCGGCGAG
>LSSK01001805.1:0-14175 GCA_001969505.1 Zancudomyces culisetae
TATTTTCAAGTGGTTTTATTAGCACAAGATACAATTATATTTTGATATTATGAGTTTGGGGGTAAAACTACAAAAAGAAAAGAAAAACATTAGAATAAACGATTTGCATATATATATATTTGTATGCAATAACATTTGGTATACTTTTTGGAATAATTGGTATATAAAGAGTATATTCTAACAGGTAATGGATTTAACAATGATATAATTGTAAATTAATAAACAAAGACAATACAATAAAATGTTATAATATATTTGAACCGTTTGTTTTTTTGTCTTGTGTATTATCAATATTAGACTAATGAATAGATATATTTAAATAAACATGTATAAATATATATATTGATACAATATCTATAGAATTGATAATATTAAAGGCTGTAAAATGATAGTGAGATTGGGTTTCTTTTAGACCTATTATAAACGAGTGATAAGTGAAAAAAACAGAAAAAAATATCAGGGTGGGACAAGCGTGAATAAGCATTTGTATTTTATCACGAATATTTTTGTATGTTTGAGCTTAAATGAAAAAGTATAACAAAAGGTTTCATGAGGAAGAAAAAGTGGTGGAAGAAGTAGATAGAGGGTCTAAATATGACCCAAGGAATGAGGAGGGAAGGAGGAAAGGAGAACTTTATTTTATTTTAGCTTTCTTCAAAAGTGTAAATAAATGGATTTGTATAAACGTGAAAGTAACTAAATTTGTAACAACTGAAGATTGCGGAAAAAAAAAATTTTTTTTTCGCATTATTTCATTGCTTGTGTAGTGAACTGATTTGGTGCAGATCCCAAAGTTGGTCAGCAGAACAAATAAAAGTTATCTAAACGAATTTAAAAATACTTCAAATCAACACCACTGTACGACTATTATATTATTATTATAATAATTATTGTTATTGTTATTATTAAGGTACTAGTATATGGGATTGTTATTACTTTTATTATTCGTTCTAATAGCCTTTATGATCCTTTCATTCATCTTACTTCAGTAACTGGAGCAATACTAAGAAAAGAACAGGCAGAATATCCATCATAAACAATATAATTGTTTTTATTTTTATTTTTATTATTTACTACTTTGTATTGTTGTCCCCAACTTCAAGAAAGCTAGGCTAAAACAGAAATGATCCTAGCTTGATGTTGTGAAATCTGCAAGGTCTGGTTCCTGAACACCTGTCACCATACCTTCTTCAACAATTATTGGTACACCCCTCCCTATCTTCCCATTTCTGTAATCTGTTTCTTTCATTGCATACATTGCATTTGTACTAGTCCTATGCCATTCTGTTGAATCTTTTGAGCAAAGCCAACTGACACCCCACCAACAACATTCACCCTCGGCTCGCCTATTGAGTCGTGTTGTTCCAATATCAACCCATTTGCATCTACCAGGATTTACCTCCATATTTATGTTCATTGTGAAAGTTGTTGTGCTTACAAGGCCTGAATTAAGCTGACCCTTTATGAGCTTATAAAACTCACCACCTGCTCGAACAGATATATTCAATGTCAAAGCATTGGTCTGGACCACTCCCCACTTGCAAGAACCTTGAACTGAAGTATCACAGCAGAACATACTGGACCACTGATACTCTTCACCCCAGCTGTGTGTGTCTCATTGATTAGATATTATGCATGCACCCTTGCAAAGATTTAAAATAACCAAGTATACCACAATGCAGATTAACATCTTGGAAGTTTAACAACAGGGTTTACTTGAAGGTATAATATTATACAAAACATTAACGATAATATAGAGTGTAAGACAAATAGAATGTCGTGTGAATACTATATTTACATATTTATATTGCTTAAGTCTATCGAAAACTAGATAGAAAATATTTGCCCTTATAACTTTTTCAGGTCCATATGAAATACTATTAAATTACTAATAAATAGGTTATATAATGTTAATGTTTTAAACAATTGAAATATAATAGATAAGTTTAATATTGAAACAGAGGTTTTGCTGTTGTTGAATGGGTAAAGATGTTGTAAATTATTTATAGATGATTCCTATGACATCTATGATGGTGCTGATTCTCAAACTTGCAAGGGTGTTACGTGAATTTAACTTTACCTCTTTGAAATTTATTAAAAACCAAAGGGAAAAAAGTATAAATTGTGATGATTTAAATTCACGACAAGAATACTATAAATACCAGTTTAAATGACAAAGACAGACTATATAAAAGTAATAACAATCCCATATACTAGTACCTTAATTATAATAGTTGTAATAATTATAATAGTCGTATAGTGGTGTTGATTTGAAGTATTTTTAAATTCGTTTCGATAACTGTTATTTGGTCTGCTTACCAACTTTGGGATCTACACCAAATCAGTTCACTACATTTTTTTTGTTTACCTTTTTTTGTGTTACTGATTGATTGATTGAATGGTTGAGTGGAATGGAATGGGCATGGGATGGGATGGAATGGGATGGGGATGGTTGGTAGATAAGTGGTTGGATTAAGTGGAAAATGAAAATTAATAGTCAGGAAAAAAAAAGGAGTGGAGGAGAGAAGACCAGGAAGGAAATTGGAGATTGAAGAAAAGGGGTTGGAGAAAGAAGGAGAGAGAAAGATGGTGGTAAAAGTAAAGGCAAAAGTAGTAGAGGTAAAGAGAGAGATTTCTAGTGGAGGAAAAAAAAAGAAATGGACCAATTAAGGCTAGGTAAAAAGTGAAAAGTGGATGAGGTGAACTGAAGTAGAGTGGCAGAATGATGGAAGAGAAAGTAAGAATCGATATGTGAGATGAAAGCACAAGAGTTAAATATATATGTATGTATATATGTATATATGTATGTATATAGAGAATTGAAATGGGATTAAAAAAAAAGAGGAACTGCGGAATATTGAGAATTAGAGAGATAAAAAATGGTTTTATGGCAATTGCTTTGGATTTTGTTATTGTTTTTGTTTTTGTTTTTGTTTTGGCAATTTCAAAAAAAAAGAGTAGGTAAAGTGAGAGTGAAAGAGTAAATAAACCAGGAGAAAAAATTTTTTTCTTCTTTTTTTCTTGTGTTTGTTTTATCAGGTTTTAAATAGATAATGAAACTGGAGATTGTGAGGAAAAGAGGGATAAAACCTCCCTCCTCTCCCCCGAAGAAATGATTGAAAGATTGAAAGATTGAAAGATTAAACTGGGTGGGGATTATACAAAAAAAAAATTTTTTTTTCTTTTATGGTTTGAAGATTTGAGTCAGATTTTAGAATAGTGAAAATAAGGAAAATTAAAACCAAAACTAAGAATTAAAATTAAAATAAACATTAGTAAACAAAACCAAGATATAATAAATAGATATAAAATGAAAAAATGATAATTAGTTTTATATTAAAAACAGCAATCTAGTATGATAAAGTAGCAATAAAGGCCAAGAGTTGGTAGCGAAAATATGTTTATTTATATTTAAATTATTTGGATTGGGTTATTAGGCAATAATTGAAGACGGAATGAAAAAAATGAATGAATTAATGAATTAGTGAAAAAAAAAGTTAATCATAAATAAACACAGATTATAATTTGTTTTTTTTCTTCCATTTCTGAAACTTATTTCGTTTGTGCTGACCAAGAAAAAAAAAAGGTAAAAAAAAAGAAAAAAAAATAGTGAGGGAGGAAAATTTTTTTGATAAGTTGATAAAGAAAAAAGAAAGAGGGGTTTAAAGTGATAAAAATTACAAGACAGATTTTTTTTTATAATAATAATATTTTCTATTAAAATAAAATTATTTATTTTAATATTTTAAAAAAAGAAGAGCACAATAAAAGATTTCCAAGTAAGTCAAGCTTTTTTTTTTGTTCTTGCTTTTGTTTGAATAGATCTAAAAAGGATAGGATATTGAAATACAAACAGATCTATAAACAGATTTAACTTGCAACTTAGGTGAACAACTAAAAGAGATCTGCACAAATAAAATACAAAATGTTCAAGAAGGGAAGCAGCCGATTGATTTCAGCAGTCGCACGAGTTCCAGTGGGACGCACAACTGTAAGAGATTTTCAAATAGATTGATATAGATTGATATAGATTTGTTGTGTGTTGGATCAGCAACAGATCAATTAGATATAAACCAAGAAAGACAAAAAGGAGTAACGGGGGTGGGAAAAAGGGAATATATAGATATATATTCTTGGTAGATAAAGAAGAATAGAAAGGAGAGAAAGTAGAGATGGAGGTTATGGGAGAGAAAGGGAGATTAAAATAAGAGGTGAATGATTAAATAGGCACGCGCAGTAGTACCAAAGGTAATGAGAGCAGCACTCAGCACCTCAACAGCAAACTTTGCAGGACCAAAAGCAAGTAAGTTAGTACAAGATAAGATGAGATGAGAAAGAAAAAAGAAGAGAGGGAGAGAAAAGTAAAAAAAAGTAGAGAAAGAGAGAGAGAATGTAACAAAGGGAATAATGATAATAAAAATAGCTGCATCAGAGGTCACATCAGTATTGGAAGAGAGAATCTTGAGCAGTGTTAGCAAGGTAGATTTGCAAGAGACAGGAAGAGTATTGTCAGTAGGAGACGGTATTGCACGTGTTTATGGATTGAAGAACGTGCAAGCAGAAGAGATGGTTGAGTTCAGCTCAGGAGTACAAGGTATGGCGCTCAACTTGGAAGCAGACAATGTAGGTATTGTAATCTTTGGTAACGATCGATTGATTAAGGAAGGAGACACAGTGAAGCGTACCGGAGCCATTGTGGACGTACCAGTAGGAGAGGGATTGTTGGGAAGAGTAGTTGATGCATTGGGAAACCCAATTGACGGAAAAGGCCCAATCAAGGCAGCACACCGTAGCAGAGCTCAAGTAAAAGCACCAGGAATTATTCCAAGACAGTCAGTACACGAGCCAATGCAGACAGGAATCAAGTCAGTAGATTCTATGTTGCCAATTGGTAGAGGACAGAGAGAATTGATTATTGGAGATCGTCAAACCGGAAAGACAGCAGTTGCATTGGACACAATTTTGAACCAGAAGAGATGGAACGATGGACAAGATGAGACCAAGAAACTGTACTGTGTGTATGTTGCTATTGGCCAAAAGAGATCAACAGTTGCACAGTTTGTCAAGACTCTTGAGGAGAACGATGCGTTGAAGTACACCATTATTGTAGCAGCAACAGCATCCGAAGCCGCACCTTTGCAATACTTGGCTCCATACTCAGGTTGTGCTATGGGTGAATACTTCCGTGACAACGGAAAGCACGGTTTGATCATCTACGACGATTTGTCCAAACAAGCCGTAGCCTACCGTCAAATGTCACTTTTGCTCCGTCGTCCTCCAGGTCGTGAAGCCTACCCTGGTGATGTCTTCTACCTCCACTCCAGATTGTTGGAAAGAGCCGCCAAGCTCAACAAGACCTTCAAGTCCGGTTCGCTAACTGCCTTGCCTATCATTGAAACCCAGGGTGGTGATGTCTCTGCTTACATTCCAACCAACGTCATTAGTATTACTGACGGTCAAATCTTCTTGGAATCCGAATTGTTCTTCAAGGGTATCCGTCCTGCCATCAACGTCGGTATCTCTGTCTCCCGTGTCGGTTCCGCTGCCCAGACCAAGGCCATGAAACAAGTCGCTGGTTCTCTTAAATTGTTTTTGGCTCAGTACAGAGAAGTCGCTGCCTTTGCCCAATTCGGTTCTGACTTGGATGCTTCCACTCAGTTCCTCCTCAACAGAGGTGCTCGTCTAACTGAATTGCTCAAACAGCCTCAATACTCTCCTCTCTCTGTCGAAGACCAAGTCGTTGTTATCTTTGCTGGTGTCAACGGTTACCTTGACAAGATCCCTACCAACCGTGTTGTCGAATTCGAGACTGCCTTTGTTCCTTACATGCGCACCACCCACGCCGCCATCATGGACTCTATCCGCAAATCTAACGCCATTGATGCCGATACTGAGGCTAAGCTCAAGGAAGCTGTATCTAGCTTTGTCAAATCTTTCCTCTAATTTAGTTTCTTCTTTCTTTATTTCTCTTTATCTTTTTTTATGGTTTACTAAAATATCCATTTTATAACCAATATTATAAGCAAAACAATAAATACAATCAACAAACAAAATATTATCGAATTGGTAATCTGATTACTACTCTTAAAACTCCTATTTGCCTTCTCCAACTGCTCTCCTCCTGCTTCTACATGTTGGTACGTTGACTCGATATTGTAGTCAATTCGGTCCAATACACTTCCTTGCTCAATAACCATGTACTGGACATCATGCAGTACTGACGACAATTGTTGTAGACTAAACATTACCTTTGTAATATCCCGATTGCGTTGTTCTATCAATGCTATATTTGCACTTGCACTTGCACTTGCATTTGTATCTAGTTCCTGAACAAGTAGTTGAGAATCATTATTATTAAGACTATTTCTCTGACTCATTCCCATTCCCATTTCCATTTCCATTTCCATTTCCATACCTGTTGCTTTTGCTTTTACTTTTGCTTTTGCTTTTGATGTTATATCTAGAGTATTATTATCTATATGAATTGTACTTGTAGTATTGTTTCCCAAAGTAGAAGATGTAGAAAATAAAGAGGAAGAGGATGGATTGGAAGAGGACAAAAAGTTGTAATAACTGGTTTGCATTTTTCTAAATCTATTAATGCAAGCAAACAGCTTGTTTCCCAACGCATAGTGCATATTATTCAAGTACTCGCTATCCTTATGGTTCCGCTTGAGTCCATCGATTCCGTGTTTGATTATCGAAAGCTTGTTGGAGACTTCATTTTGCACCCGTATAAATTGCTCGTGTTTACCAGTGTCTTGGATAAACGAAGGAAGCATCAGTTCTCCAATTAGCGAGGCTAGTGCGTCTAGCCTTCGATCGAGTTCGGAAAGTTGCGTGGTTAATGCCGTGGATGCTGCATTTAGTGCTTCAAACGAGTGGAGGTTTTGAAGTTCAATATCTTGTTCATTTGATTGATTTTTATTTTTGTTTTTGCTTTTGTTTTGATTTAGGTTTTGATTTAGGTTTTGGTCTTTTAAAATAGTTATTTTATGATCAGTTCCTCCAAATCCACTATCACTATTATCATTAATATTACCGGTTTTACCATCACTATAATTATAATTATCACTGTCATTGTCACTATCACTATCATTATTACTATTACTATTACTATCACTATTGATATTACTAAAAGTATTTTGGTTTATTTTATTTTGACCAAAATCCAAAATTCCTCTTTTCTTTTGCTTTTGTTTTTGTTTTTGTTTTTGTTTTTGTTTTGTTTTATCTTGGTTTGTATCGGTAACAGGTAGTAATGGTGTATTAATGTAATTGGAAAAAGCTGCATCATTGTCTCTATACTTGGAATGTAACCGGGTGGGAGCATGACCGTATGAATTTCGATATTGGATAAACAAAAATGTTTTGTTTCTTGTTGCCATTCTCTTTTTATTTTTATTCTTTACTTTCCTTTTCCTTTTGCTTTTGCTTTTGCTTTTGTCTATAATGATTTTTATTATTGTTGTTAACAACAATATATATTTAAAGAATAAGAATTGTGTATTTTGTGTAAAAAAGGGATTGAAAAAGGGAGGAAGGGTATATTGAATAATTAAAAAATTCCAATAATTTTACCATTTTATTAATTTATTAATTTTTATGTTATTATTGTTTAATTTTTACCCCACTAGTTTTTTATATACAAATGAATATACAAAAAATACCCAGTTGAGAATAAATAAATAAAAAAAACATACTAAATAATTAGTAAAGAGTATGTTTATTATAATGTTGATATTGTTAAAATAATGAAGAATAATATATAAAAAAGAGAAAAAGAAAGAAAAAGAAAAAAGTTAATAAAGGTAAAAATCAAGACTTGAAAGTACTAGTCTATAAAGACCATCTAACTTTTGGTACCTATCAACCAAAACCTTTTGACATTGAGCAAAGTCGATATACGAATTACCATTACCATTACCATTACCATTAATATCAATATCAACATCAATGTCAATATCAACATCATTATTGGTAGAAGAAAGTGGTTGGTTGGAGGGGGTGATGGTATCAAAATGGATTTTCAAAAGCAAATTGATATATACATTGATGAGATCAAAGTCACAAACATTTTGGTTGGAGGGAGATAACATGTTGATTAGCAGTGAGAGGAAGTGTTTAGCTTCAGAGATATTGAGACAACGGACTTCAAAATCTAGTTGAGAGTTTGTTAGAGGTTTCAAATAATCCATCAACTCGGTATTTGATGTTTTTGTAGAGTTCAAAAGAGATGAAAGTGTAGTGGTAAAGTTTTGTGGTAATAAAGAAGATTGATCATCAACAAGTTTTTCAGTAATAAAAGTATTGTTATCATTCGTGTTGGAGTTAGAGTTAGAGTTAGAGTTGGTATTAAAGGGATCAAATAGAGAAGAGGATGTGGTGGTAGTAGTAGTGGTGGTGGTGGTATTTTGGGCAGAAATAGGAATGAAAAAAGGAACATTTTCATTATTTTCTGGATTTTGACTTGAAGGCAATACAGGCTTGTTACGAGTCTTGATCAAGTCCAAATCAAGCAATTGTTTCCACTTTGATTTATGTACAGTAGACAACACCAATCCACAATCAGTATCAACATTATTTCCAGAAGAAAGTGATGATAAAGACGATGACATTAATCCATTACTACCAATAATATTGTTCAAAGGTGCAGCATAATAACCAGTAACAAAATTGGTACGGTTGGCCCAAAGAGTAATTCCCAAACTTCCAGCATGACAAGTTGCCAAGTATGCATCGTCAGCAGACATGGCCAATGCCACACACACATCTTCTACTCGCAAGACATCGAGTAAGTGACCTCCGCCGACAATGTCCCATGTTCGGATAGTGTTGTCTAATGAACTGGTTATAACCACACGGCCATCGCGACTGATTGCCAAATCAGTTAGTTTATTTGTATGTGTGTTTGGTATATGTCTTACCAATGACAATTCACTTCCATTACCTGTTGTTGTTGATGTTGTTGTTGATGTTGTTGTTGTATATACATAAAGAGGAAATCCAGCATTTGAAGAGTTGGAATATCCTACCAATAAATTGGAATTGTCATGAATCACCAACCTATCAATACTGACAGTCTTGTTTTCCACAACCATTGTGCTTGCAAGTAATCTTGCAGTCTTGATATCAAAGACATGAATGTATCCATCATTACTACTAACATACAACTTGGTATTACAGTTATCTACCTGAATACTGTTCACTCGCACACTACTTTTCCCACTATTTACTACCGCTTGCTTACCAGTATTACCAGTATTATTGTTATTCATTTTGGGAATATTAAATTGTTTTCGCTTAAGTGCTGATTGTAAGTTTATCATTACTACTTGTTCACTATACTTGGTTCCATAAAATCCAAAATTACCACATCCCGAAATTGTACAACATGTAACTTCATCATCTCCCAAATGTCCAAATCTCCTATTATTATTATTATTATTATTATTCCCATTGCTAATTGATAGTTTTATTGTTGTTCCAAGTCGTTTATGAGTATGAGGTCCTACTGAATACGTATTGATTGTATGTTTGGAGTATCCAACCATATTGTCCCACTCATTTTCTTGTCGACTATTGATAGCAAACCCTTCAATACTCTCTGCCCCATACGTATCACGATCCCCATTTCCTGAATGAATCCTATATGTTGTAGCATCTCTAATAATCGACGATACTCTAAACCCGCTGTTTTGTCCATAACTGATAAGTTGTGTATCCGAATAAAACTTGACCAACCGCGGATAACTCGAATGTCCCTCAATACTTTTGATCAGTCGCACATTGTTGTTTCCATAAAACTCGTATATCTTTATAAAATTGCCTATCCCACTGCTTACCACAATCAACATGCCTCCGCTTTTCCCTCCATCACTACCTTTGCTCAATACACTGACTTTATCTACTCGCTCATTGCGCATAATCTTGATCGCCTTGTTCTCATTCAAATCCCAGATTGCCAATTGTTGCTCTGTGTTGGTTACCATAATATGTCCATACTCATCACTTCCAAATGAAATCGATTTGATTCGATCATCCGCACTCCCATTCATCATTCCATTACCATTACCATTACCACTATCTTCATCCCCGCTATGTGCAAATCGTTTGAGAACTCTACCTCGTGCCAAATCATATACCAAAACCTGCCCATCAAGTGTTCCCAGACCAATTATATCCAACGCACTAGTCTGCTCCATACATTCAATACTACTACCTCTTTGAACCACATTACTTCCAACTCTAACCCCTCCAATACTCTTAATATCTCCAACAGCCTGTCCACTTCGGATATTAATAATCTTGAGTTGTCCATTATTGCTTCCCACCACAATCTTGTCCACATATGTGCTAGGATGCATCATGCTCTTGACTATAAACTCGCGTTTACTGAATTGGATCTCTCGGTATTTTTCTCGGGTCTCCAAGTTCCATACCATTATGCTGTTGCCTAGTTCGGTTATTCCCAGCAAATACACCCCACCCAAAACCATTAGTTCAAACACACGACCCCGTCCCTGACTATTATATTCAAACTCCCCTACCTTTCTGTTACTTTTTTTCCCTCTCTTTGTTTTTTTCGAGTTGGTTTCTTTTTCTTCCTGTTCTTCTTTTTCTTCTTCTATCTCTATCTCATCCTCTTCATTTCCAGCTTCTTCTATTAACTTGCCTCGTTTATTTATATACACTCTACCACCAACTGATACAATTGTATGTTCTCCCCAACTAACAAAACTATCAATATCACACCCTCCTACTCCCATTCCCCCATTTTTATTCTCTTCATCTTGCTCACTTTCAGCTTCGGTTTTTCCATATTCTGGTCCTACCATCACCAACCTCAACTTTTCCAGGTCGTATACTTGGTACCGTTTACCTATACTCGTGGTAATATACCCCTTTTGCCCCAAATACTCAATACTGTGGCCCAATTCATTGGTGATCACTCCGATCGTCCGGTACTTTTGAAATATTTTGCTATTGTCACTTCCATTTCCTCCACTCTTGCTCTTGTTCTTGGTGGATTTTACTACTCTTTTTCCATTTTTACTTATGGTTTCTGTATTTTCTCTTTTATTATCCTTCATTTTCGTTGTCGTCTTTATTATTTTTTTGTTTATTCTTTATTCTTTATTTTTTATCTAGTACATTTATATCCTCTATTAACTTTTTATTTGACTAGTTTTCTTGTATTGTACTCTTTACTATAAAACTAAATTATACAAAGAAAAAAAATTTTTTTTTTCTTTTTTCTTGTATTTTTCGATTTCGACTATTATTTTTTTTTTCATTTTCATTTAAAATTATGTTAATTATTGTACTTTTCGAATATTTTAAAAAAAAAATTTTCTGTTTTAGCCAAAATTCTTGTTGATCCTACCATCACTTATATAATCATCAAAAAAAAAAGGAAAAAAAAACGTGATCAAAAGAAAGACATGAAATCATTGTAAAAAGTATATATAATATACTTTTGAAGAGAGTATCATTTAAAATTAATACCTAAGACTTACCACCTAATATTTACACTTAATAATAATATCCATCTCATAAGTGTTTGATGAGTAAATTTATAAAACCCTATTGTTCAATAATAGTAATAATATAATAAACAGCCCAAGTAAAACTATTCACTACACACACACATACACACACTCTCTCTTTACTCTCATCACCATTATATTATTACTGTGATTTTTTATTTTTATTTTTGTAAAACCTTCATTCTAGTATAAAATGAATGACTGAATGCTGTACCCAAAATAAAGACAACAAAAATATACTTCAATTGAAATATACATATTATTGAAATTTTGGTACACTAAGCTGGAGAATACAAAAGATATAGGAATATATTATAATTCTATAATAGCAATAAAATCTACAAAACAGCAATATATATTTTATTTTGATGAATACATATGATTTAAAAATCCTAGGTACTCGTGAAAGGAGGAGATACACCTTTTCACTCATAGAGGATATTATGGAATATACAATATAGTATGTTTTCTTTAGCCTTGCCTTTAATGGTAATGCTTTCTCCCAACAAGTTTTCTAATATCGCTTCCTTAATGGTTTGTATTGTTACGCTTATTATCTTTGGTAACGACTATTAGTATTTTCTACATTAAAATACGTAAATTTGACCTTGAACTGCAAAGATTGGAATATGAGTTTAGGCTCCGGTGCCATTGAAATTACCACAAGAAATGGAATGTCAGGTACGCAAGATCCAAACTTTAAGTCATTCATGGGTAATTGAACAAGGATCTAGCAACCTTCCTCCCCGCCTCCCCCTCACTCACCCCCCCTTTAATAGTAATTTGAAGAAATACTTTTAATACTTTTTGATTCACCAATTTATCTAGCCTACTTGTTTTTTTGTTTGTTTGTTTATTTGTTTTGATTCTTTGGTTCTTAAATGATTGAATAAAGAGAATATCTACTCCAAGTTTATTCACTAGATCCTGGTTATTGTTTAATCATTTGGAAAAAATAAAAACAAAACAACTTTACCATTCGTGTCTAAGTTTATAACATCTTTTATTTTTTTTTAGTTTTCAAAGCTGTATCAATAGATAAGGATATGATCTTGGGGATGTAAAAACTTTAATAAATAAATACGACAACAATCCACTTTTAACTTGATTCGACCTGGATACCTCGGATCACATATTAAAAAGAGAGAAAAAGATACAATACAAATCTCGACTTTTTTACAGGTAAAAGCTAGTCTAAATGAATCGATACACTCTAGTAGTTTGCATCTTTAGCACATAAAGGCACTATTTGAGTATTCCTTTTCAACTGTTGTCATTATTTACAGATTGATTAATAAATATTACTAGTGCTATTTAATTACACCTCAAAATTTACAACCCTTTCATTAACTGCTAAAATCATATCGTAATAAACACACATCCAATTCCCACTCCCACCCTTCCTTCCCCAAAAAAATAAATTAAACTTTATATATATGTTTGTATACATGAAGCAGACATGAATACCATCAAAGTGCGGAACTTTTTATACTGAAAAACGCACAGTACAAAGCAAATATCTCCAGGATCGGGTAAAAAGAACCAATACATATCCTTACAAGTTCACAGTCACTCCCCATTCGTATGTCATGTTAATATGTCCCACTATTTTATTTTCTGTATTTTTACAAGTTTGGATTAACAAATTTCGGAATCCTCAACCTTATTTGGATTCCAGTAAAATAAATTCTATAATAGACTCACAAAAAAAAATAAGAATTATTCCAATCCAGACATACAACTCTAACCTGAATTATTCAATGAACATCCCACCAAAAATGACAGAGATAGGATGTTCAGTATATGTTTTTGGTGAAAAATAGTGGAACTGGAACAACTTTATTTGTTGTCTATTTGATGAGGTTTTGTTTGGTTGTTAGCAAATTCATCTTGTTTTCTTTAAAATGCAAAATTATTGGACTGAAAATAATCCAACTTTTCTGGTTTGATGCTTAATCTTAAAAAAAAACCCAATAATCAGAATTATCAATAGTTTCATAGCTTATTTAAAAAATCCATGTGCAAAAAAAATATAGAAATGCCCTGATGATTTTTCCAAATTACGCAGCAAACGACCATTCAAGCCAAAGTCTAAGAACCCGATAAATTGATCAAAAAAACCAAAAAAAGATAGTATAAAACAACCACATTATGCCTTTCGAGTTTATTAATCTTTATTATTTACTTTAATACTCTAACGCCAAACAAAGCTATAAAGGCGGCAGCAATCATCCAACCTATAACAGAATGGATAACACAAACAACCAACACAATGTTTTCAACAAACTTCCAGCAAGTATTCTGTCCACCGTATTTGTGCTTGCCCAAAACCCCCAGTTATCACTCTTGAACAAAAATATGTACAAAGCCTCTCAAAAAGTAGAAACCGTTAGCGATTACATTGTTCAATATGTCTCATCGGATACAGGAGATAGTTCCCAGTGGAACCTGAGAGGCATATTCGATAAATACAAAAGAATAAGTATGAACGAAACCATTGGAATGCTGGTATTGAGAAAAATCAAGAACCTGGACTACGAAACCGCTCTAGATATGGCATTTGAATACAGGTGGAAGAACATGCTAGATAAATTACTCAAGATGTATGTAGTGATTGATAGAAATA
>LSSK01000360.1:0-12454 GCA_001969505.1 Zancudomyces culisetae
CATGACAATGATCCTAAACATACCGCAAAGTTAGTTACCAGCTGGCTTGAAAACCAGGAATAAAATACATTGGACTGGCCGCCACAATCTCCAGACTTAAACCCAATCGAAACTATATGGGCAATCATCAAAAGACGATTAAATAGATACAGTGAACCTCCGTCCGGGATGATCGAATTATGGGAGCGAATAGAAACGGAATGGAATTTAATTTCAGTGTAAACAATACTTGGTCTTATAGATAGTATGTCCTAAAGAGTTGAGGCAGTTATCATGTCTAAAGGAAGGTGGACAGAATTTTAAAGTTTTATTTGAAATATTCCATACATTGTCTCATTATTTAATTTTTTTTATATGTCAATTTCTTAATGAATTTATATCCAATATTAATATTGGTAATAAAAATTAAATTATATCATATGTGCATTATATGATATAATAATCATTTATTTCTGAATATCATTGTGCAAGATATTAGACTTAAAAAATATATTTCAATATTTTGAGACAATTTTAGTACTTACTGTATATGTTATATCTGTATTTTAGCGCAATACTATGTCAATATATACAATTTTATACGATACGTAATATTAATAAAGTGTAACTATACAACTGAAATTAATAATCATAATATATAACTTTTTTACACACTATATTAACTAATTTATTTATTTTCTATGTTTGAAATTTAGTGGAATTAGATACCAATATTGTACACAATATTTTAGATATTAATTAATTAACATACAGTAAATTTATAAAAGTTATTATTAATTATACTAATTTAAACTAACAGAAATATATAATTTAATAGTGTATAATACCTTTATATTGTATAACAATATTGACAAAATTATTCGTTCATGAAAAGGATTTGTATCACCTTTTTTACAATTAATTTTGTTATGAATATTAATATACAAATTGAAATTTTAATAAAACTAAATATAATAAACTATAAAGTATACATATTATTATACACAATATTAATGATGATACATTTATTATTGATCATTGTATCAATATTAATATTTTAAACTAATTATTAAATAATAATTTAATCTTTTAAACTAATAATTAATTAATATTAATGATATGAAATGTGTATCATTAATATAAATTATTACCATATTGTATTTTAATAATCAATATTGTTATGATACATGTGTATTCATAACACTACCCCCCCTCTTAAGGTTACTTACAGATGTTTTTATTCAGATTCGCGTTCGTTTTCGATCTTGCTGAGCCAAAATTCTTGTATTTTTTTATGAGCGTTAACATCCTGTTCACGCTCCCAACTTCTTTCTTCTGGTCCGTATCCTTCGTAATCGATGAGATAATATGTTGTACCATCAATTTCTTTTGTATCCAAAATTTTATTTACCACATATTCAATTTCATTATTGATGATTACAGGTGATGGGGGTCTGATGTCTGGTCGTATCACTAATTCTGATGTGTGATATTTTTCTAGCAATGATCATGAAATACTGGATGTATCTTCATGTTTGGTGGTAATTGTAATTTGAATGTAAATCATTAATCTTGCTTATAATTTTGTATGGACCAATCTTAATGTTATCCAGTTTGTTGGAGGGTCTGACAGTTTGTGTATTTTTTCGTATTAGCCATACCTTATCACCTATTTTGAACTTTGGATGTCGTTTTCACTTCCTATCAGCAAACTTTTTTCCAGTTTTAATAGCATTTTGTAGTATTTTTTTGATGTCGTCGTGATGTTTTTTCAGTTCATTTACACGGTTTTCAGCACTTGGTAATAACACTATTGTTGGTATTTGTGGTGAAAATGAAGTATCATAACCGTATAATGCATTAAATGGTGACATCTTTATTGCACTGTGATAAGCATTACTGTATGAATATTCAGCTAATGGAAGTAGTTTGCACCAGTTATCTTGCATATAATCACTGTAACACATCAAATAATGCTCCAATGTTTGATTAGTACGCTCAGTTTGACCATTAGTTTCAGGGTGATAAGCAATAGAAAGTATTATTTTTACGTTTAATAGTTCGTAAAAACGCTTCCAAAACTTGCTTATAAACTGAGATCCTCTATCAGCAATGATTTCATCAGGTGTACCATGTAGTTTACAAACATTTTTAATGTATGCAGTAACAGTTTCGGGTGAAGTCGGTAGCTTTTTAAATGGTATAAAGTGAGCCATTTTAGTATATCTATCAACAATAACCATTATTGTTGTATACCCATTTGACTTTGGTAAATCTGTAATGAAGTCCATAGTTATATATTTTTATGGTCCAGATGCTATAGGTAACGGACGAAGCAATATATACTGTTTATGTCTGTAAATTTTTTATTTGACAAACAGTGACTCAAAAAATTGTTCAAATGTTTTTGATGTTGATTCATATTTTAGTAAATAGCACATTTACTATATCGTATCAAATATATTTTACAAATATTATACATCTATATACCATGTTTTATTTATCGAATTTTCAGATACTTGAACCAGCCAATCAACTATGGTTATACTTTTTGTAATAATATTTATTTGAACAATATTTTTGTTAATAATAAAAAAATAATAAACTTAATTAAACTAGTATTTAGTATATCCACCCCTGGCTTTCAATATGCATTAATTCTTGATGGCATGCTACTGATTAGCGACATACACTCGTCACGAGATATATTATTCCACTCGTCTTGTACGCGGTCCCAAAGTTTGTATATCCCTTTTGGTGCATTTTCGTGATTTGACAGCCGTCTTTTCAAATTGACCCATATATGTTCAATTGGATTTAGGTCAGGTGACTGCGCTGGCCAGTCAAGCATCTGAATTATGTTATTTTGCAAACAGGCTTTTGTGATTTTCGCGGTGTGTTTGGGATCGTTATTACTGAAAAATCGTACTTTCCCTGTCTAAGTCGTACCACTCTATTGGTTTTACCTGTTCGTCTTCAGAATATCACAGTACAATTTTGCATTAAGTTCGCAATCAATTTTAGTAATATATCCTGGGCCTTCTGATGTCATGCATCCATACATCATGATTGAAGCTCCATCATATTTTATAGTTTTTTTAACATGATTCAGTTTTAACTGGCTCCCTTGTTTTTTCCAGCACCACATGCGCCCATCTGACCCAAATCTGTTAATTGTAGTCTCGTCAGACCATATCACACGTTTCCAGATTACTGCAGTCCAATGCTGATATTTTTTAGCAAATGCAAGTCGTTGTTTAATATGGCCTAATTTTAGCATAGGTTTTTTGACCTTAGGTTTTGCACTTAAACCATTTATATTCAAGCTATTTCGCACTGTTTGAGGAGCCACAGATACAAGGACATTATCCTTGAGAAATTTTGTAGCGTCTGTCGCTGTATCAAATTGTCCAGACGTAATTTTCCGAATTATTAATCGCTCAATTGCTTTTGTCAATTTAATTGGGCTGCCATGTGATAAATTTTTTATTGATGGACAATATTTATTAGTATGTATATTGTCCTTTTACTAATAGTTCGTTTAGATGCAAATTGGCTATATGAGAAGCCATTATCCAGCAGATTATTACAATTTTTAATATTTATAGATATAGTTTTTTCAGCGTATGTAAAATGATTAAAATATATAATCTTTCATAATGAATTGTTTAGAGAATTTTATGTTAAATCTACAATCAAAAGTATTACAAATAATATCCAACAATATATATATATTTTCATAAAAATATAAATTAATACAAAATTACTAAGTTTTTTAAATAAATATTGTTACAATTAAAATATCTTTTATATATTAGCTGGTGTAATTAATTTCAAAATTTAATTGATATGTAATTATATGATGTAAATATTGTAAAATTGATAGTGATGAATATAGTTTATGTGAGATATACTAATTTTTGAATGAACATCAAAAACATTTGAACAATATTATGCGTCAATAATATAATGACGACAATATAATAAATTCTACATATTGAGATACACATATATTTATTAAAATCATATATATATATGATGATACAACATAGTACATGGATATCTCAATTATTTTATTTGTAACAATTTTATTATAATATGTTATATATTAGGTATAAAATATAACATAAATTTATTGTATAATTGAGTTTTGATTGTATCTGATAACATTTCATATGATAATTAATAACATATGCATCAAATTTGTCCGAAACAGCAATATATTTTATAATATTTACAATTATATTCTTTTATATTACTGCAATTATATTGTATTTGTCATGATTATCTATTTCAAATATATATATATAATTAAATGTACTATCATTGCAAAATTATTGTTATGTAACACAATGATATTCATAATTTTACCATTAATATGACCGAATATAATATTGTTATTAATTTACATATATTTTAAATGTGTAAAGTGTTAAATTAATTAGAATATACACAATGTGTAATATACAGTATAAAAAACAATTATATTCTATGACATATATTCTAATAATAATTTTTTTATTAAAGATATGATATCATATAATAATATTTATATAAATTATAAGTTCTACTGTATCTAATAGTGCTACATGCTAAATTATAATTCAATGAATTTTTAACGATTATCTCATTTCAAACAGTATTAGATTTTTTAAATTGTAAGAAACGTAAATATATAATTATATTTAGATATGAATTTGTAACATTGATAAGTACACCCACATAATCCAGCATCATTATCAGTAGCTTTTATTTATAAATGTATGGATAACTTCCGTTCTCATGGAGTAGCCGGAAAGTGATTGTCACTACTATTAACGTATATGCCCAATTACAGTAGAGGTTCTATGATACGAATATATATTGGGATAAGTTAGTATCATGTCAAGATGATATTTTATAAGGATGTGATGTGCAAAAATTAGCTGTATTATCGAAATAGATTGATGTGTATTAAATTTACATTTTTGGTATGTATAATATATTATAATTATTTTGATGAAATTTATTTAGAATACTTTGATGAAATTTTTATTATATAATGTAAATTATCGTTGATAATTATTCGTCAATTATTATTATCATATATATATTATTATATATATACAATAGCATATAATATATATATTATTAGGTTATATATATTAACGTATTTAGGTCATATATAATTGTTTTGAAAATATATAAGAAATCATAATAATATTTTTTTTAAATAAGTGATTAATAATAATATATATATATCCAATTTATATTATATCATTTTTATGGTTGTGTTTAATAAACTCCATATTTTGTAATAATGTAATTACTGTTATATGGTAAATATATGAATTGTTATTATTTGATTTATATCATATACAATGTTCCGTAAACATATTTGACGAAAAATCGTTGTGTGGTAATTTTATCATATATATATAATATCCACACAATTATTATGGTGCATGCATATGACCGTTAATATAATATAATTATTTGATTATGATAATGATTATAAATTTTGATTCCGATTTGTAGCTATACTAATAGAATTGCAATAAAATTAAATTATATTATATGATATTTTATTTTATATACGTAAATCCACATAGTTAATTGAATTAACATATTATATTTTACATTCATATGATTAATAAAGCAATGTTATTATATCGATTTGCAATAACTTAGATTACAATATATAAAATATAATTTGCATTGCACATATAAAATGGCTATGTGTATTATGATTATTCATTATATATATCTATTTCATAAAACATTCATAATTTTATAAAGTTAGTAATTTTATCAATTCAATCATACATATATATTAATCTAAATATAAAAATATATATAAATAATGTACATATTGTATTATAATATATATATACTTGTAAACGTCATATTTATTTTATATTATTATTTACATACATATTATACCATAATAATATATACTGTATTTATATGGCAAAATTATATATAAATATTAATTAATTGATTCATATATGCCATATGAATCAATTTTAGTTTATATACATAATAATAATATAATTTACTTTCATAATAATATTTAAAATACAAGTGTCAATAAATACAATGAATAAGAAATAGTCTATTGTATATATATATATAATAATAGTATTAAAAGTATCATGATAATATATAATATGTATTCATTATATAATAAAATCATTCGTACTTTAATAATTTATATAAAATAATATTACATACACATAATTGATATATATTATATATCATTATTAATAATATAGAATATTATTTATATTGATAGTTATATATTCGTCAATGGTATACCACAATAATATCATATATATAAATAATATAAATATTTTTGATATATCAATATACAATTTGTATCGTCAATTATATATAATTATAATTAATGAATGATATATTATGTATTGAATTATAATTATATTTGATTGATAAAAAAATAAAATTTTATATATAAATGATATGAAATATACAGTTTTAGTCTTTCATGTATATATAAATAAGATATATATTATGTTAATACACAACAATATCGCTAGCATACATTCTAATAATATTGGATAAATTTTAATATAAATATAATTCAATATTTTTTTTGCAGCAGGATATACATAATTTTTAATAATAATTAAAATTATAAATTATTATATATACGATGATTATATAATGAAATAAACATAATATATTGTATCAATAATATAAATATTATTTATGTTATATATTAAAAATATTAATATTTTGATATGTTTTATAATTTGTATTAAATATATATAAATATATATGCGATAATAGAAAATTTAAAATTATATGATATATACATAGTTACATGTTTGTTGAGTATATTTAACATACATTGTTTATTACAGTATTTAATACGAATAGATATTTATAAAATATAATTGAAATATTATGTATAATATAAATTAGTTTTAAATCCATATAATATGGGATATTATCACAATAATGATATTAATTTTAATATATATAAATAATATCATACCCATCGGTCAGTTATATAAGTTTAACTTTTTATAATGTTAACATTAATTTACATAATACAAGGAATTATGTTTGACATATCTATTAATATATATCATACCTAATATTTGTATAATATTATTAATTTAATTTGTAAATTGATATATGATTATGCATTTAAAAATATCAATATAATATATGAAAATATAATTAATTTGTTATAGTGAGCTCAATATTAATGCAGTATATAAATTGACCCATATCAATATAATGTATATAAAATAATAATATAAAGTTTTATATGTATATACTATTTTACTTTATGTATTATATAATATAACGATAAATTATTTTAAACAGTATATCATATATATGTTACATATACATAGCCGTATGATTGACAAAATTATTTTAAACATTTATATGCTATTTCTATTATAATCATTTAATATATATAAATAAATTAAATGTTTGTTATAATAATTTTTAGATATTGTATTATAAAACATATAATATTATATATAATATAATATAAAATTTATAATCCATTATTAATGTATTAGGATAATACAATATATAAAAAATATATTATATAATACCAATAAAATTCGTACAACGGATCAAATATATCATTCAAATGAACTATCTGCATAATATTTGTATTTCGAATAAAATGTACATAGTACATATCAATTATAATTTATTTATATATATTTATATTGTATTATAAATGAAAATTATATTGATTTATTTTAAAGATACTAATAAAATGTATTTTTATATATTAAATTAACAAATAAATTAATAATGTACGATATAATACAATTTGCATACATTTATATATTAAATACTACATATTGTAAGTAATATTTTAATAGATGTATATTAAAGATATCTCACATGCATCTATTATAATATATATCGCTAATAATATATTAATTGACAATATATCGAAATGTTATATATGATATGACTTTTTACATCCAATATTTTGTTAAATATATAGTATATATCCATTATCGATATATTATTCAATAGAATTTTATAAACAATCAACAATATGAACAAATTATACATGAATTTGTCCTACACACTAATTGATTATTATAACATATATATTGCAATATATAAATGATACATATATATTACATATAAATCGAATGTTAACATCACATTTAAGTAATGTTACAATAGTAAATATATATGATATCATAATTTCAAAAAATAAGTGAGTAATGTGAATTGTTAAACAATATGAATGTACAATATCAGTATACTATTCTATATAATTGGAAGTATATATTATATATAAATGTTAAATATATTTAAATCATATATATATTATTTATAGATGGGTTATTATTAATTATAATATCAAAATATTTGGTAAATGAATGTATGAAAAATACATTATATCCTATATATTTTTATATTTAATTATTAATCATCATAAGTATGTTTAAATTTTATATATAAACCATAACATATCTGATATTACCATCAAATATATGCATATGATATAAATTAATATTTAAACGTAAATATACTCTAATTTATGGATTAACATACAAGTGTAAATATGATAAGCAGCTTTATATCATTGTATTAAATTTGTATTTTAATCCACTATACAATATATTGTATATTAATTTTGCAACTAACTGTATGTACATGATAATATATAAGTATAATTAAATTTAGCACAAATATACACATTTATAATACACTATTTAACAACAATAATATATAATTATATATACATATATTTAAAATTAGTTGTATTTTATTACAATATACTTATAAAATAATGTTGATATGCATATTATATATAATATAATGTTAATAATGATAACGTACATGTTGATGTGAATCAATCCATTTAAAAATATTCATATTGAATGTAATAATATACCATTATTACATATATATTAATCGTAAATTATGAATATAAAAATTACAATTATATATTTATCAACTTATATGTTATGGTTTATGTTCAATAAAATGCAATATTAATAAATTATTCTCGAGCTTTTATAATATTAAAAGTAAGCATTATATGTAGTAATCTATTATAATTATATGTATCATTATGTAGCGTTAATAGATACAATAATATTAAATCACCTACAAAATATGATTGATGGTATTTAAATCACATTGCACAATATCGTAACATTCATACTACTTTTCTGTTGTATGCGTTGAAATGCCCAAGCTAAACAATAGATATACATCATACATATTCATATTTTTGTTTATAATACCAAATCTCGGTTGTTCATGTAGTAATATTATATTTCTTGTGCCAATATATACCAATGATGTAGGCACAATCGATATTATATATGATTGGTATTGTTTGTTAATTATCATATATATTAATGCTAGTCATGTACCAATTATATTATTCGTTGCCACAGATATTATTACTATATCATGGCAAATATATGTTATTGCAAACAGTAAATATATTTGCGAGTTTAAAATCATGTGATAATAATTCATGAATAATAGTGAATCATAAAATACTAACCTAAAAACATATTAAAACATATATAGCATGAATTTATTATGATATAATTAGGATCTGAATGGAATCAGGGTCTAATTTTTAAACCTAAATGAAATAATTTGCATTAATTATAAGCAAAGCACGTAATTATACATAATTTATTGCATTTAAAGATATAAACATATTACATAATGTGTAAACAAATGAATATATAATATAAAATCATCGGGTTTAAAAAAGTATAACTTGTGCCAATAGAGTTTCCATTCTATTAGCAGCACTTTTTGTCGTTATGGTAGCGGTAATTAATTTCTAAATTTTATCAATTATGATTACAACAGTCATAGTATACCAATATGTATGTTTGCAATATATTGATTTATAATAATTTGTAATTAAAAAATTTTACATATATTTTAGAATTAGTTTAAAATATTATGTGTATCATAAATAAAATAATAAAATAGGACGCATATAATGATCTATTTAAAGTGATTGTTTGTATGGAAATTCAATATTATTAAAAGGGTAACCCAGTCTAGTGCTACCACCCCATTATTAGTACCAGTTAGAATAATTATTAAAAAAATATAACACAGACTGTCGTATGAGCATACGACGATAGATATTTTTATTTAAATTATTGAAATTTATTATATTAGTATAGTATACTGAGAATGTACCATTTATCATTTGTGGTTAATATCAATCAATATTTTTACATAAAGTAGGATAACATTATATTTTTATTGAAGATATTTGCGTTTATAGTCGAATGCCCTCAACAAACGGATTAATTATATCATTTAATTAGATTAAAATATAAGTTATTTAGATTAAACAAATATGATAATAAACAATCCATAGTATAAAAAAGATATTATAATATAATATTAAAGTATTAATGATTCTACAATACAGTAATACTTATATAATCAAACTTGTTTACTTAGATATTTATAGATATTAATATATATTTTTATTGTGGTTACGAAAAAATTAATGAAAAATGGTCACTGTTGCTATGTGAGTAATTGAGTGATATATACAAATTTCCTCAAGTCAATAACCGTATTTAGTAGATATTATTAAAATATTAAAGTAAATAATAGAATAATAATTAATATAGTTTATAATTAAAATGATAGGATTTCCCTACTAGATAGAGGTGGACATTGTAGTAGATTGACAAACCATCTCCGGAGTACGGTCAATCACTACATTGTACGGATTGTTGCGGTCAAGTTATGTAAACTAAATTTTCAGTGATTAACGCAAAGATACGTTATAGTCGTAATTTAGATACGACAAGACTATTGTAGCCTACTATTGGCGAAACAATTCCAATATTTATTTGTGTTTTGTAATTAATTTTTGATTTTTTGTAGATTTTATTGATAATATTGAAATTTTTAGTAAACTATATAAATGTCCTCTTTTACAAATCATAATTTACTATATAAAAATATGCAGCATATAGATAATAGATAAGTAAAATGACCCGTCCCGTGTGTTATTTGGTGTAAAAAACACTAAATATGACTTTAAACATGGCAACACACAACAAGATGTTGTATGCTTAGTACTATCCAAGCTAAAGTATTGATTGAACAGCATACAGCTTCTCAAACACCGAATAACCACCGTTATCTCGGGTGTTCGAGCTAGTAATCTGGGATTTTTGGGTGAAATTATAACCCAAAAAGTGAGTCAATATTAAGTTTTAATTGTTTTATTTTAATTTCTATTATATAAAGTTCTAATAAAATAGCTAGTCAGGTACTAGTATATTACTAGTAAACCCACCACAAGTTTGATGGTTTTATCTTTTTGTTTTTAAAAGTTATTCATTAAATACGTTATAAATTAGCTCTAAAATACCTGATTTTACTCTATAAAATTGAAATTTGTGATTTGAGCAATAACCTACCTAAAACCAAAAAATAACAAGGTAGTGAAGCGTAACGCAATTATTAAAGGGTATCAGAAAGGTATCAGAGTCAAATTTTTGGACCAAAATATATTGTTTTGCACAACAAATTTTAGGGGCTGGGCGTATTTTACCCTGTTAATCGCATTTATTGTTGTAATAAATACATAAAAATAATTTAAATATAAGCTATAAAAGTAGTGTAGACTGGTTAAATAAAGTAAAACTTATCCAGTAACGTTACCCCTTTATTAGCAGAACTTTTTGTAGGTTTAGTTACGGAATTATCTGAAAATTTATGTTCAATCATAAATTATAACAGAATGTTATATAGTGGCTAGAGCTACCTCTAAGCATTATGTAAATTTAACATACCAATTATTCATATACTTTTATACTAATATTTAGGTTTATCATATAATATAAGATATTATTTACTATAGGTATTTTATTATATTATACAGTAAGTTTCAAAAATGTCTCAAAATATTGAAAATAAAATTCAAAGTGTAATATCTCGCTTAATAATATCCAGAAATTATATGAATTATATATAAAAATGCACAAATGTTATATGTTAAATTTATTAAACTGTAAATTAATTGGATAAAAATTATTATGAAATTTTAAATTGAAAAAATTTTAAAAATGAGACAATTTTGGGAATTTTTCAAAAAAAAAATTTAAATTATCATAACTTTATGAATTAAATTTTAAATTTTTAAAACTTTTACATATCATAATAAATAATATTATTATACTAATCAAAATAATAATTTTTTAAAAAATGATATCTGAACAACGTAAGCTGGATATAAAAAACGCGTTACTTGAAGGCAGAAGCATTGACCAAATCATTATAGAAAATGGAGTTAGTAAAGCAACAATATACAGAATAAAAGCAGCAATGAATATCAATTTACCGGCTAATAAACGCGGTCGTCCAGCGAAGCTTTCACCCCAAAGCAAGCATATCTGTACTAGGGTGATATTATCTGGAGAGTATCGATCAGCTACTTCGGTACAAAAGAAGTTAGAAATGGATAATATTGTTA
>LSSK01000005.1:0-10378 GCA_001969505.1 Zancudomyces culisetae
CGCATCCAAGCCTCCTGGAACATCCTCAGTCTCCCTCCTACTTTCGGTGTTTGCTGCTGTTTGCAAACCGAAAATTACCGCCAGTAGGAGCGGATTTGTGTTGTCGTTGTTGCTGGATCTGCTGCGGCTCTGCTTGAACGTTCTGGTTAACTGATGGCTGAAACGGGATGCTTGGGAAGGTCCTGGTTGCGTTGAATCTTGGTCTTCTCTGCTGCACATTTTTTGTTGCACGCTGCAATGTATTTGCTGCTGCTTTAACTTCGAGCATCTGCTGTATGTCCATGAGAGGCTTCTTTGATGATGAAACCATTTCTGGAGGATCTGATGGTACTCCTGAGGCTTTGTAGGACAGTTTGATTCTTTGCTGCGTGATATTGGATGCAACATCCGCAAGTAAAACTCTGATTGAGTTGATAAAAACTGAAAGTTTTTCGGCACTGACTGCTCCTCCGTCACGGATTGCTTCGTGCATGAAGTAATCCAAAGGTCTTGTAACGGCTGATAAACGGTACTGGATGTCATATAACATCGCATCAGTACGTTTATTGTCACCTGATAACTTGATGTTTTCCTCTGGTGGTTCATAATCCATGCCAGAGTTTCTTGGGATGGCTGCGTAAAACTTCTTGCGTTCGACATCTGCCAGTGGTGCCCAAAAGAAATCCTGTTCAACTGTTGGTAGCGCCTTTTGCGGTTTTGGATAAATGACCAGGTCGGATGGCGTTGGTCTGGCAACCACAAAATAGTCAACTGTGTCATCGTCGATTGCATCAACAATTGATGGTGCATTGATTTTGCTCAGCTGGTGAATTCTGACACTGACATGTAAACATTAGGTGTAGTTTGCTTCTCACGAGCTGATAATGTCTCTATATCTGTTGCAAAACTTCGACTGTAACATTTTATTTTTATTTATAATGAAAACTTTCATTAATTTTAATTACTATATATTTTTTATACTATTGAGGAGCCTAGCTATAGAACAAATGTTAAGGATGCAATAATAACCAGGGAACATCAGTTTATATAAATTTGGATATTTTTAATTAGTATAACACTGTGATATCATCAATTCATTGTCATTACATCAGTTTATCTAAAGTATAGCACATTTTATTGATTAATGTTTAATAGAATTTATGGTGATGTATTAACCTATATAAACGAGTAATTATGAATTAAGTTTAGCTTCAAATAAAGATTCTACATACAATTAATTGCTTTTGGATAACTGAAACATTACTACCGGATTTTTAATCTATTCAGCTTCGTCGTACTATAATTCACTAAACTGAGTTCTTAGAAAATCAGTAGTTAAAGTAAAATATAATTTTAACCTTTATTTTATCATCACTGTATATATTATGTTAACTGTAATATGTTCATTATTTCTTTTTATCATCGTTCAATATTGAATAGATATTAAATTCTGGTATTTTATCTAAATCTTTATAACAACTTTCCTTAGAATATGTATTTTTTTCCATTAATACTATTTGCTATTTTTTTGTAGTATACATAATTTATTAAAAACATCAGCTATCCCTTGAAAATTTTCCAAGGTTAGGTTTCATGTCCTAGTAGTTGTTTCTTTTAGTGAAGGAAGAAAATACAATCAAATGCTGGTGATATATATTATTGAAGAGCGTACTTTTGGACCCCTAAGTGTGATAAAACAAAGGCTAAAAAAGCTCATGATACCTTTATCCCTTAACTCAAATCAATGACTCAAACTCAACTATAATCTTAGAAGAGTATTAATCTTTTTTTTTGGTTTGTTATTCGCTTTAAAAGCATTTGTTATTTGCCGATTTCTTGTTATAATAATTGCAAATAAGTGTAAATAATTAGTTAGATTTATGTTCAAGCTTTAACAAATCGACAATATGCAAAAGCACAAATCTGGGCAGGGGTTTGGTATAAAGTTGAAAACCAATACTCTGGTTAATAAAAGAGTTTTAGATCAAGAAAAAAAAAAGGTAGCTCTTAATTCCTTTAACAAGAATTGATAATATTGACCCAAAGACTAAATTATTACATGTAGCGCGAAGAGGAGTATGAGGCTAAAGTCTATGAAGATTTTGTAGCATCCTTTGAGAATGCTAGCGAAAATCCGCAATTTGTCAAAGCAGGTTAGTTTTTATAATGTGAATCCAATGAAGATTGAATACTTACATAAAATTATATCAATACGGCTGTTTAATAATCCTCTACTTTAAACGAATAATTACTAACTTTATACCTAGGCAACGACTCATCGAAGCCAGAAGTATACAAACCTAAAGGCAATGTATTGGTATTTGAAAATCAAACAAAGGAAGAAGAAAATGAAAATATTGTATGGATTTAAACTTCGATATGCTTTGTGTTTTGCATTACTGTGGATATCTTGCATTTAATCTTTATGTTTTGGTGTAATCAAATATTAGTCACAGTCAGAGTCAAAAAAACTTAAAAAGCGGAATTTGGATGTGTTCCTAGAAGAAATAAAAAAGTAAGTCTCAGTAGAATTAAAGGCTGTGTACAGTTTTTGTGTTCAGTTAATTGGAACAATTTTGATTTCAAACTGCAAAAGGAGAAAGTATACAATATCAATAAAACTACATGGCGTCAACCTTGATTCTAGGGGACAAGAGGAGAGAGTGGAGCGTCTGAGATACAAGAAAGTAACCAGTACAGACGGAAACGAAGATTTTGAGGAGCGCACCAAAGGCTTTACTCTGATTGCAGGTGAATTCCACGAACCTTTATCTTTATATAATTTATGCTCAACCTTAGCTTTTTCATTGTGTATAATTCTGCATGAGGATTGTAATTACAAGAAAAACGCTTGAGGCGAAAGAACTGGAAGGTTGGTAGACGAGTTTATGTCTTACAATTTATTGAAAATAGCTTTCGAGGAGAAACCAGGCTCACACGAACTTGGAGACGAGACTACAACGAATCTATACGTGGGGAATTTGAGTCCCCAGACAAATGAAGATATGCTATTGGAGGAATTTGGAAAATTTGGAGCGATTGGAAGTGTCAAAATCATGTGGCCACGGAAAAAAGAGGAAATAGAAAGGGCAAGGAATTCAGGATTTGTGTGTTTTATGGATAGAGAGTGTGCAGCAGAGGCGCTAAGGGTAATGGATGGGTTTATGTTAAACGGGTATGATATGCGTGTTTGCTGGGGAAAGGCTGTTCCTGTACCTCCAAACCCAATTTTTGGTAAGTGGTATCTTTTATGACATTTGCTTCTCTTTTTATTTCTATCCTATTTTTATTGTCGTCTGATTCTTTAGCCAAAAATGCTAATATCCTTTGAACACTAACCAAAATCTTGAATCGAAATTGATAAACTGCATTTTTGTAATTATAGATCCAGGAAGTGATAAAATCTTAAAAGTGCCACTAACCGGCTTTCCATTCAATGCCAAGTTGCCACCTAAATCACGAGGTGGGTATGGTGGGACTGTGCTTCCTCTAGAAAACGTTGACACAGAGGTGGAAATCCCTGAGGTACTTGTGACCAAGCCCAAAGACATAAAGATGCTGAAGTTGATACATAGAACGATCGAAAATGTGATTAAGCATGGGCCAAAATTTGAGGAACTACTAATGACAAAAGAAGTGGGGAATCCTCAGTTTCAGTTTTTGTTTGAATATGAGGTGGGTTTTCAAGTCGTTTCACTCGATATCTTGTCATAAAATAGGACAGTAATATAGCGAATTATTTCCTACCTTCCACTTAGGCACCAGAACATGTATACTATCGATGGAAATTATATTCATTGCTAAATGGAGATAAGCCATATATCTGGAAAACTGATATGTTTTATATGTATGCTGGCGGTCCAATTTGGATTCCTCCAGAGCCACCAGCCCGCGAAAACGTAAGTTATGCTTTTCATATATTTAGAAAATTATTGATTATTTACATTAATGAATTTGCTATGGTGATTCTTTTTGGTTTTTCTTTTGCGTTTTTATGTAACCCAACATGTGTATGTCAGGATGCAGGGAAAGGGTATGTATTTGGTTAAATTCTCTAATATTTATGGAATCTGGTTTAGGAGTTCTCGGAGATGGGTGATTCCTCCGCTGAAGAAGAGAGTGAAAAGATAATGGTACCCAAATCAAAGCTAGGTGAAGTGGCCACCTCTCGATTGAAGAATCGATTAAAAGACTTGAAATTATCTAATGGGCCAATAGCGAAGGCCATGGTGTACGCAATAGAGCATGCGGAGGCGTCTGATCAAGTGGCTGAAATAGTATCGTCGTTTATGTTTGATGTTACTATCGACCAACAGGTATTGTTAGCGCGCCTGTATCTGGTTAGTGATATTTTGCACAACTGTAGCGCTCCAGTGCAGCATGCATGGAAATTTAGGGCGAGTTTTGAAAGTGTACTACCAAAGATGTTCAAAGTGATTATATCTGTTTATAACTCAATTGATACGAAGATAAGATCAGAGCACTTCAAGAAAAACGTTTTATCTGTCCTTGCTGTTTGGGAAGCTTGGTTGGTATACCCAAATACATTTATTGAGCAACTTGCTTCCGGATTTTTCCAGAAAAAGTAGTATACTTTGCTTAAATATGTGTATCTTTTTTGCTTAGTCCCAATCTACAATTATGTCTGCTCGTTCTGGTTTACATTTTAGCCGCTTCTTCTGTAGTCTATACCAACTGCAATGCCGAGGTCATGACCCACGCAAAAACTTGGAAAATCTAACAAGCCTTGTTTTCATTTTTATCGATTTTTATTGCTAGCCAATGGCTTTTCCCCACTTAATGGTTTTCTTTCAATAGAGGCAGCTGAGTGGGCTTGACATCGAAAAAAAATCAAATCAAATCAAGTATATTCGTAAGATCAATATGACTCCTGCTACTCAGTTACAACTCTTATGTCGGCTTTTAAACATTGCATCAATTTCCCCCTATTTGAATCTACTACTTACAATTGATTGTTATGACTTTTCTGTTGTGATGCTGCTAATCCAAAACAAAGAATTAATTTAATAAAGTTTTGTATTTGCTTTAAAGAATGGAGCAGGGATCGTTATAATCATAAACTATTGTTGAATTTGATTTTTATATATTTCTTGTATAGTTTTTAATAGTTTATATATAAAATACAGTTTAGGGGTAGAAAATAACAAATAATTAGCATATCAGTTTCTAAAATCGCCAATACTTTTGGAACACAGTAACACAATGCGCTTTTAGGTTTAGAGGTACCGACCATATGTGACATTGGTCTTATTATTGGTCTTGCTCTTAAAGCCAACGCTGATATTTTTTTTCCCAATTGAGGGTGAAGTAAGAATATTTCTGTTATAAAACTAAAAGTAAACTAAATATACTTTAGGTAGTGATATAGTTCATATGATTGCTGAAAATATGTTTAGTTTATTCAAACTGAGTCATAATTTTTCAAAAACAGATATTTATTCAGTTTATTTATTACTGTATCTAGTAAAAGTCGTTAGTAATAAAAAAAAACAACACTTTACATATATTCCTACACAACCAAATGGTATATCAGTACATGGTCATAACTCAGGCTTAATATTTTAAACTTTTATGTGTTTGTTTTTTGTTGACTTATTTCGCTAACAACAACTATCTTCTCTTTTTTTTCTACCTTTAGTTATCAAATCAACTTTGGGTCTGTCTATAAAAGCTAAATTTATATAGTTTAAAGTATATCAAAGTCAAAGGGGCAGGAATTCTCTACACTCCGAATTAATTCAATATTGGAAATATACAACAGCATGTCTCTAAAATTTCACCTAAACGTATTTTTAGTAATATTCAGCGGACTGGCAAAAAGCTCTTATTTCCAACCCGAGGATTGTTTTATCAGTCAATGCAATAACGATACGAGTAAAACGGGGTGTGTAGCTGTATGCTATGGGGAGTCAATCCTCAAAAACTCAAAGCTTAGAAACAGTAGAAAATGCTATTCAGAATGTAAACCTCTTCTTCCGGACAAGATTGGTGGATATCTGGAATGTACTTCTAAATGTATTTTATCAGAAAAGGAGTTGAGAGAGCTCAATATGAATGCTAACCCAAATCAAAACAACCTTGGTAATGACACTCAACAAAGCAGGGTTATAGGCCAGATTCCACCACCAAATGAAAATAACGCTAGTATCAATTTAGTCGACAAACCATCGACCTTTTCGCAACCTTTAAATGATAAAAACAGCGATTCCAATCAAGTCAATGACAGTGTTATCCCCAGACAAGAACCATTATCCCAAGATAACTCCAATTTTAGACAACTTACTTTTGGTATTTCGAATGACCCTCAGCATTCTGTTATTAACGATATAGTTATACTTGAGTTGGTTCCAAATGAAGCAGATGCACAATCAAACAGCCCAGATTCAGCAAAAAACGAGAATGAGCCACAACCACAACCACAACCACAACCGCAGTATCAGGATCAACTACAGCCAACTGAGCAATCGGCTACTATTGATACTTCGCACATTACATCAGCAGAAGTTTGGGAAACTATTCAACCGTCATATAATGATGCAGTAGATAATCAGCCTCATGGCTTACCGAAATTACAAAGCGATATTTTAAACACACCCACCACTTCACCTATATTTCCACAAATTCAGCATATAGAGCAACCACAGATGCAACCACAACCTAAACTCCAAAACCAAGCCGAAAATTCTCAATTAATTTTAGAAGAAGTAGAAATACCAAACCAAAAGTTAAAGCAGGAAAACACAGAAAAAAGTTTTGAAAATCCTGCGGTCAATCATAGTCCTCCAAACATTATTCCACCCCCTGTAATTCCAGATTTGGTGAATGATCAAAAGATAATAAATGACAACAGCTTTAAAAAAGACTCGGGTACAAACGTTCTCAACCCTGATAATGCAGAAAAATTGAGTATTGATACACCGCTTGGCATTTCTGAGGGGAAAGTCTACAATAATCCTCAAAAGGAGCTGGAAAAATATGAACAATCGACTAAAATGCTTACACCAAACCAGGAAATGTATTCAGGACAAGCGATTCAGCAACCAGGAAAACATTCAGAAATTGGAGATCCAGAGCTTGCGCTACCGCCTACCCACCCGCCTATTTTACCAGCTGATAAATATGAGAACATGGTAATAGGAAATCAAAATGACAACTATACAAAAAATACAACTCCAGAAAATGTTCACGACAAGGGTGACAATCTAAATATAACCCCTAGTGTAAACTCATATCAACCAATACCCATACAGATTCCTCTACAGCAAGATCCTGTGGTACAGTCTCTGATAGGTTTGAATCTACAACAACCACAACCACAACCACAACCACAACCACAACCACAACTACAACCACAACTACAACCACAACTACAGCATGTTCAGTTACACGAACCAAGTTATCAAGACCATATGGCACCACCTTTAGGTGTTCAACCTCAATTATTGTCACCAATTCAAGCGCCACCACAAATTTTGCCACAGTTACCACCACAACAACCAAACAAAGAAAGTACTTTATCTAACTCTCCTCCTTCAAGCGAGCCTTTGTTACCATCAATCCAAAGATCGATGAAAGATTTGCCAGGAGGGCCAAATTTAGAATTATCGATTCCATCCCCTTCACTTCAGGATAAATCATCACTTCCCCCAGCAAAAGATAACTCCTTGCCACCTTTAGATATACTGAAAAAATTGGGGGGTAGTAAACCAGGGACAGGAGGGGGGTCAGATGGGCCAGGTGGGCCAGGTGGACTGAATGGAAAACTTGATCTTGGAGGAAAAGTTGGAGGAACAAAAGGTTCAGGATTTGGGATTACAAATTTTTCCTCTGGGGGACTCAACAGTACAGCCAAATTTAATCGAACATCTTTAAACTATACAAGCACCACTGGAATCACAGATGGTGCAAACCATAACTTTGATTATAACTACCAGATACTTTTACTCCTTATTTTTACCATTGTATAGCCATCATGCAATTTGCCATTACTTGTAATTTATCCCATGTCATCTAATTATATGAACTAGAAAAGTGAGATTGGTAACCGCAGATTCTTATATTCCCATTTATAAAAATAAATCATTTTGTCTTTACAGTTCAAATACCATAACTCGGTACTGTTAGTGTTCATGTATAAAGATGAAATACACTAAAATATTTGAGATAAACCAATAAGTTCCTGATTAAATGTACGCGGAAAACCTTGCTCACTACTTGTTGGAATACAGATGATGAATCAGCCAAACCACTGGTTAGTGGTACGCGGAATTAACTGTTTTGATATCGAGTGTTAGATATACCCTTTCTTTTTTTTCTTATCGATCCACAATTGGTGGTGAATAAATATATTGGAGTCGAATTGTCCACATATATGTGGAAATGTAAAATTAATTGATTTTCACTGTCAATTCGAAAAACGCAGAAAACTTCAACTAAAATGAACGCCAAAATTCGATGTCAAATATAGTATAAAGATGTCTTATTTTTAATGTTTTATTCGGTTTATACTTTATTAAAAGTTAATAGTTTATTTTTAAAGAGCTTTGGAACTTTCTAATATGAAACGGTGGAGGACAAAGCAATTAAAAGGAGACACAACAGATTTTTCGTTTTATTCAAAAAAAAAAAAGTCAAATAAAGCTATCTCAAAAAAAAACTAAGTACACAAATACTGAAAATATACACAGGATTTGGAACACGCTAATACTTACCCAAAAAGAGGATTGTTAGCGGGGCTTACCAAATTACCTAGTCGTTAAAACAGTCATTAATATATTAGTTTTTCTTACAAGTTTTAAAAACACTTTAGGATAATTTTTCATAATAAACAAACTTTTACTAAACTCTTATTCCAATTTTAAAAGAAAAAATTAAACAATACGAACCCTACTTTTGCTAAAAGCCGGGATGAACAAAAACAGTCCAGCAAAAGGAAGAACCAACAACGCAACATATAGGCCACAAACCAATAAATTGTATACTGGCACATCAAAACAAACATTTCTGTAATGAAACTTGGTGATACGCTATGACCATCAACAGAAACTAAATGATATTACTATATATACTAATACTTGCCTCAATATTTTTGATTACTGAAATATCATCAAAATCAGATCTAGTTATAATTTATATCTAATTGGTTTTGTAAATGCTGTTTTGCAACGTTTGAAACTGGGCTTTTGTGGAATAAAGCCTCAGAGATTCTGCAACATATATACTATATAGCCGATTACATAATTTTTATAGCCTTTTTGTTTGATTACTGGTCATTTACTTATCAAATGGTGACTGGAATGGTAATAATTTTAGATTTTATGTTATTCTTTCTGTTCATCTGCTTATTGAACATACAATAACCAAATTGTCCAATCCTAAAATTTTATATTTAAAAAAAGCGTTATGCTAATATACCATTTAATTTTCATTTTCATATTATCAATAACGATTTTAGTTTTAGGGTTGATTAATATCTATACTAATAAGACATACCAATGTTTCCCTGCTTTTCTTCATAAATATGTTTTTATCAACTGGGCAAGACTCGATATTTTGCATATCTTGACTATGTTTAAGCTATATTTGATTTAATTGAACCTATTTTTGTTTTTATTAAAAAGTTAGTATTACTAGTAGTATAATTGCATGTTTAGTAAGCCAATTGAAGCAACAATACGCTTTGACCATAATATATATTGGTTTCCTTTGTTTGGATGTAAAAAGCATGAGCTAAAAAAATCCCTATTGCGCCAAAGTCTGTATTCTTTTTATAAACTGAGGAACGCACGGGTTTACCAACATATTGCTATACTCAGACGTGTAATCAAATTTATGACCAAAGTACCAATACTTCTTTAGAGTTTCGGTGGATTCCAATATAATATATGGCAGGAAAAAATGAGCAAAGAATACACAAAGGGAATTAAAGCCTTGAGTTCAAGCCACCCCCATATTTTAATTGATGTATCTAAATGATTCATCTTGGATTTAACTACAGGAAGATCTGGTAATTCAAGTTGAGTAGCAGCTAACAGCTAATCGCTTTTTATTTTGTACTCGAAATTCCTATTTTGTATTAACCAGTAGAACACCATAACACTTCATTATTTACTTTGATAATTTTAAGCCGTGCAAACAAAAAAAAGAGAAAAAAAAATGTGCGTGGAGAAATAGAAAGCGATGAGTAAGGAGTGTGGGCTACAAATATTATTGGATAAAAACTTGAGATTAGTCATTAGAAATACGTGAAAGCTCTCAATGATTGATCCTTGGATAATTGCCAATTTAATTCGCTAGTTTTTTTTAGATTACAGTATTATTTTACGTAGGAAGTCACTAAAGTTGAGTCATGTTTTATTCTCGGGGGGGGGGGGGGGGG
>LSSK01000041.1:5016-47183 GCA_001969505.1 Zancudomyces culisetae
GTTGGTGTTGATGTTGATGATAGTTGATGTTAGTTGTTGATGTTAGTTGGTGTTGATGTTATTAGATGTTAGTTGTTGATGTTAGTTGTTGGTGTTGGTGTTAGTTTGTGTTAGTTATTGTTTGATGATGTTAATGTTGTTAGTTGATGTTGATGTTGATGTTAGTTGATGTTAGTTATTGTTTGATGTTGATGATAGTTGGTGTTGGTTGATGTTGGTGTTGATGTTAGTTGTTGATGTTAGTTGTTGTTGGTGTTGATGTTAGTTGTTGTTGTTAGTTGATGTTGATGTTGATGTTAGTTGATGTTAGTTATTGTTTGATGATGTTAATGGTGTTAGTTGGTGTTGATGTTGATGATAGTTGATGTTAGTTGTTGATGTTAGTTGGTGTTGATGTTATTTGATGTTAGTTGTTGATGTTAGTTGTTGGTGTTAGTTGTTGGTGTTGATGTTAGTTATTGTTTGATGATGTTAATGGTGTTAGTTGGTGTTGATGTTGATGATAGTTGATGTTAGTTGTTGATGTTAGTTGGTGTTGATGTTATTAGATGTTAGTTGTTGATGTTAGTTGTTGGTGTTAGTTGTTGATGTTGATGTTAGTTGTTGTTAGTTGATGTGTGGTGTTGATGTTAGTTGTTGTTGGTGTTAGTTGATGTTGATGTTGATGTTAGTTGATGTGTGGTGTGTGGTGTGTGGTGTGTGGCATTTTCAAGTTGTTTTTGTGTTATGTAAATTGTGGAGTGCAGGTTTGTGTGGAGTTTGTCAACTGTTGGTGGTGCTTGTTTAGTTTAGGTGGTTTTAGTGGTTTTGTGGAGTTTATGTTGGTGTTTGCGGTCAGTTTTGACTTTTGTTTTTTTTGGTGTTAACCTGTCAGTTTTGTTTGTCATAAGTGAAGATGCGGATATAAATGTAATTTAGGATATCATGTTTTTATTTCTACTATACATTATGATTTTTATTAATGATATTATACAAATATTATGATGTCACTATATTTTATTAATATTTAATACTTTGACAAATTAGAATATTTTCTTCACGTATCGATTAACTCACCGTAAATGTTGTTGAATGTTTATTATATTTTACAATATATTTTTATTTTGATTTATTTAGTAATAATATTCTAAATTTCAGTTTGAGAAATTTTTGGATCATAACGTAATTTCGGATATCCGACATATTTATACATTTTTTCAAATGTTTATAATATCAATAGGTTAATTATTAATAACTTACTTTTTTCAAATGTGTTTTATCGTTTTACACAAAAAACGCTATCTTTGTATGAAATTATTGGTTAACATTTTGTTGGGTTAATAATCAATTGTTAATTGGTTACATCGATAGATAATTTTCATTGCCGCGTTCAAAGCTTTATTTAATGCATTGGTATTATATTATTATTGGTTAACATTTTGTTGGGTAAATGGTAAATGATCCAAGTGGTTTATATTTAGGTTTAAAACGTTTTATCACAATCGAGTTACACGTCATTGTCGCGATTTATTTTAGAGATATGCGATATTTGTTTATATACAATCATAGGTCCCCACTATTTTAAGTTATAGTCAATAACCTAAAAACGTTTTAGAACAATCAAGTTAATCGTCAATTTCGCGTTCTTTGTTTTTGTTGATAAGCGATAATTTAATTATTGTTCAATTATTGGTCAACAGTTTTTTGGTAACTATAAATGTGGATATTATTTATATCACTATCGCTTATTTCGGTTATTCTTGCATATTTTTTAATATTATCAATGCGTAGCTGCTAACCTTGTTTCATTGTTCACCAATCCTTGGTTTTTCTTTAAAGATTCTATGCTGTTTAACAATATAATAAATTTTATTTTTGTTTTCTTTGTTTAATAACTAATCTACGTTTTATGCTATGCAATGTTTGACCACCATTTACTGGTGCATTGTTTTTTTTAAAAATGGTATTTACAACTAATTTTGATGTCATTTTCAAGTTCAATTTATCTTATACATTATATGTTTTAGAATATATTTACCTCATATTACCTATTTTAAAATTTTACTACTATATATCTGCATACTATTTAATTAAATTATTCATGATATATTTTAATATTGTATTCCATTCCATATAATTTTGATAGTCTAGATGTACACGATTAATAACATAAACAACATTTAACAATTCTAGATATTATGTGGTAATCCACATTAAAATAATACAAAGTATTTTAATATTTAAATGGTACTAGTAATTTTTCTATTTGCATATACTACTGGATAGTTCAACTTGCTTATAATAAGTTGATTATACGTTAAGTATAGAAAATTTATATTATTGATCTTATACTTATATACTCATACCAATACAAAATAATTTCAGTTTTTTCTGTTGTATTTTAAGATATTTATACGTATTTATAAAACTATATGAATTTTCAGTATAATCATATAATAGTTATGTTATTATACAAACTACAGACATTAGAAAAATTTGATTCTTTCACTTTACATATTTAACATATTACAATTTTATTTGGGAAACGCATTTACTCTAATAATATTACCTAGTGTAACTTTCATTATTGTCTCACTGATTTAATTGATTTTTTAGTACCCGATACCTACCTGTACTGGTTATTTTTAGATCACTAATTATTAACTAAAGAGTAGATATAAATAAATATACCTGTAAGTGCGAACAATTTTATGTGCAAGTTTGCATTTCTTAAAAGTAATGATAATAATTCAAAATATATTTGACAGAATAAGTGATAACTATACTATTTTACTATGAAATCTTTAATAGATTACCTCAATTTAAATCAAACACGTGGTTTATGAGCTAAAAAATTACATTTAGTTTTACTTTATGTATATATTATATTAATATAGACTAAATTATTAGTCAATGATTTTAGACCATTCCATTTACTATACCTAAAACTATTTAAGATTCAAATAAAAATGGGTGGCCAATATTTTTAATTTACCTATGAAAACTATTTAATATAACACTTCAAAATATTTCGTAAATAGATCGAAACTGTAAATATAACATTATATTTTTATACTTGACTTAACATATTATATACAGTATTTAATATCACTATTTAAAATTAATAAATATATTAAATTAAGTGCTTACGTCCTTTTATTAAAAATTTTGAATTTTAGGAATCGGAATAAAGAACATGTTCAAAATGTAAATACAAATCATAATCATTTTCAAGGTATAAACAAAGGATTTGGCGAAATAATAGCAACAGTAGCGCTGGATCAAAAAATTATGTTTGAATGTAGTGGTTGTGGTTGTGGTTATGAAGTATTTCATAGCGTTAGTGTATTTAGAAATGCTGAATTAGTCAAGTTTAGCAAGTGTATTTGGCTCCAGTAGAACTTTAAGTATTAGAAGAGGTAAAAAATGTGGTGCTAAATGATATGATGGTACATTTGTCTTAACATTTATTTATTTTTCCGATGAGATGAGCAAAGTTGATAATGCTGCAAATATTAGAGGCTCAACAAGTTTAACTATATCAATGATTATATTTTAATTACTTGAATCCAGAAATAAAAGACTTTTTTTTATATTAGGGTAGATCAAGTCCGAATTCATCCCTTAGAGATCTTAGTTGATGTATTACAACCCATTAACCAAATGAAGTAACCAATCTGGAGAGTGTAGTATGACAAAAGCACGGTTTCCAAATTTAGTTGGAGGGACCGATGTTTCTTTTGAAGAAGACAGATTTCAATATTATTTTTATTGTTATTACAACAATAACACGATAAATGCCGAGTATCAGAAATTTGCTCAGGAAAACATCAGTCGAGCGCAGGAAAAATATCAGATATTGAATACAAGAACGACAGCGATTGTGAATGACTATAATTCAGGAAAATATCAGGCCGAAAACTTGGAAAACTACAAAAACAGTAGTATGGATTCGAATATGATGACAAACAATGGTACCGGTTTTGGCAGTACTTTTGGTAACAGTGGAGGAGGTGGTTTTGGAACCAGTACTGGGTTTGTCAATAGTGCTGGTGGTGCTGGCGGTAATGCATTTGGAAGTAGTTTTGGGAGCAGCTTTGGTGGTGGCGGTAGTGGTGGGTTTGGAGGGGCATTTAGAAATAAAAACAATCAGGGTTCAGCATTTGGTGGGGTTGGACCACAAACTGGGATGGGTGGAGCTGATGGGTTGTATAAAGGAATGAGTGCAGAAGTAATAAAACAGCATACAAATTGTATTCCCATACTATCAAATACGCAGCAAGATACAAATGCCAAACCCAGTCAAAGCGATATTGAAAAATATAATCAGCAAGAGTTTCGATTATTTGAAGTACCAGAAATTCCACCACCATGTTCAATAGCCAACTAGTTTTAGTTTATTTAACTAAAAAGTGTATGAATATAGATAGTAACATAATAAAGTATATGATTAAACATTAAAAATAAAACAGAGAGTTGAATCTGAAACGACAGTATATAGCAAGTTTTCTAACACAGCGTTTATGGTCAGTTATAGCAATAGCCAACGCATTTTGGATGGTCAGGGGAATGGAAGTTGAGGCTAGTGTGGAGACAATATAAGAGTGGTTGGACAATTCAAGAAGGTATGATAAGGCAGAGAGACGCAGCTGAACATTTGGACTGTTGGACTCAATAACAGAGAGAATTGGAGGCAGAGCAGACTTATCAAAACAGTTGAAGTGTAGCAGAGATGTTAGTAAGTTTATGGAATTGGCAGCAGTGTTATCATCGATCCAGCCACTGGTAGATTTTGCAATTGGCTGAGAAAATGAAGACTGAGAAATGTGGTTTTTGTAGTAAATTAGCACTGCAGGCAGGACGAGAACAAGTTTAGATTTACAAGAAAGAAGAATTGAAGAACTCAACTGGTTGGAACTGCAAAGATTGATAAGCTCAGACACTAGCCAAGTCTCTGGTAAGCCAAACAATTTTGAATCTTGAATTGGTACAACCAAACTTGTAAGATAATGAAGTAGGCGCTGTTTGTAAAGTGGATGAATGTTGTAATAATATCCAGAAGGCGGTAACGTTGAAGTTTGCTGGCGCTTTGATTCGCTGTCCAGTAACAAGCTTTCTAACATATACTCTTGCTTGTGCAGGGGTTCGGACATAGCTGATAGGTGAGATTTGGTAGTATTGATGATGTAATCCAGTAGTTTATAGCCATACTCATTTTTACCAGCAATCACAAACGCACGAGCAATACACAAGGCTACTGGTAAAGCTACTTCTTTTTGAATATCGCTACTATCCAAAATAGTTAAAACAATTTCATATGTCTGTTTTGTGTAGTCATAAGTATCAATATTCCCGTCTTGATGGCTATTAATCTGAGAAGTGTTACAACAGTACTTGTTTACTACAGTGGAAAGAGACTTGCATAAAAGAGATTTGAGTATTTTGGTTGAATCTTGCATATCTGAGTCTGATCTGTTACTCGATTCGATAGAGTTTGAAACAATCACTTGTATCAAAAGACTCACGAATTTGATATATGAATAGCCTGCAGAGTTTGGACTACAGTTAGATTCAAGTTCAAGAATATCACCTAAACTATGAGAGCCATGATTGGGAGCAACAGTTTCATATAAACTCAATAATTCAGCACTTGAAACTTTTGGGTTTATACCTTCGGTTATTCCACTCATAACCGCAAGTATGGTAATGTTTTTAATTAAATCTGTAGTATCAGACTTTTCGTTTGAGCTTTCAGTATCCAATACGGATTGGTTAGATGCTAAAATATTTTTGTACTTTTGCAGTATACTTTTCTGATGTTGTACCTGTTGCTCCCCAGCCTTGTAAAAGACGAATGCAATTATGTCTGTAATGGCATATACAATCTCCTCATATACAAACAAAGGGTTTTGTGCTGATAATTCTTGCTTATCCTCAGAGACGTTGACAAAGTTGCTAGTTACCATTTCTTCAACCAAGGGAATTAATAGTGTATCTGATACTGAAGTAGGCGACAGGTCCAGTTCTGCGTTAATCTGGCTATCACCTTCATACGTGAATAATGAACTAACTATATTTTGAAAGCTTGAAACAATTCCTAGAAGCTTTTTGTCATATTTTAGCTTTGATATTTGTGATTTAATGCAACAAGTATAACCGTTTAATATTTGCCAAAGTATCACTTTTAATTGTTTTAGCATTCCTGGATAGGTATTATTGGGTTGGTTTTTAGAAGTAGCCGAGGATGGAGAAGTGGAAAGTTTGTGGATGGATATAAAGATCGTTGTGAGTAGCACTAGCGTAATCTTTTCTATTAATTGAAGGATGTTGGCACTGTTTTCACCTACTTCATTTTCAATTTCATTGATTATCGCTCCAATAATTTGGTTTTGCACTAGCTTTGCTAGTCTTTTGCTTTGGCAGAGTAATCTAACTAGTAATTCAGCAGAGGTGTTTTGTAGCTCTGATACATCTCTATTATTGTTAGTGTGGTTGTGAATGTAAATTTTAGATTTTAGTATATCTTTGAATGTTTTAACTCCCCAAAATTGCTCGTTCTCGTATATACTCTCATCAGAATGCTCATTAATTCGATCTTTCAATATGATCAGTGCAGCCACACCTTTTAGAACAGTTTGCACTTTTTCTTCACCATCATTACTTTGATTTATTGATACATCGCTGTAATTACTTGTATCCAATATCACTCTGACCCTTTCAGCGTATGGCTCAACTACGCTTCCATAATTATTCATCTCGAGCAATTCTATTACCAACTCTATCAAGACTATCTCCATTATACTGCGATCTACCGACTCCTCCGGCCCTTCAAGTCCCTCAGTTTTACCTGATGCTGCCTTATGTTCCAACTTTTCTAGTGCAACGTTCATTACTATATCTGTGATTATGTTGCAATAACTCTCACTCGACTCTCCAATTGCTCTAATTATTCTTTTGGATTTTCGGATATTTTCTGCTGTCTTGTTTTCGATGTTCTTCATCACAGTTTCTATAATCTCATCCAAATACTCTATTCCAGCATCTGCTCCAACCTCTTCTTCACTCTCCTCGTCACTTTCTCCTTCAGTTACCTCGGTGTACTTTTTATCTTTAATTTTTTGCTCTTTAGAATTTTCATTTACTTTTGAAAGCTCTTCAAAGACTGCTTTAATTGCATCCACACAATACTTTAACACACTTTCCCCTTCAGCTTCATTTCCACGTCCTGTATCGTTTATACCACGCCCTTCGTCCTCAACTGCTTGGCCTTCATACACTTCCCTTTCCAGAGCCTTTATTATAGCTATAATCTGGGATTTCTTTTCAGCACTTTGCCATTCACAAAACCGATATATACTGGCTCCTTCTATCAAAATCCTGTAAATTTCCTCCCTGTATCCATAACTCTGCTTTAATAATGAACTTACTCCTCCTTCATCTATTTTTTCTCTGATTTCCATTATCATATATTCACCAAACTCTTTATTTGCTGTAAACACACTTCGTAACATTTCCTTTAGCTGATTTTCCTCATTTGCTTCTTTTTCCACATCTTTATTCTCCATTCCTGAGTTGCCCATATTGGTATTTATACTTCTGATGTTATCACTCTTGATCGATATTGGAAAGTAGCTCATCGCTTGATCAAATATCTCCAATAGTTCATCTTTGTGCTCCACTCCAAAGTGAGCTGCTGGTATACTTGCCATAATATTCATTATTTTAAACACTTGAATCAAATTCCGCGGATCTTTTTCCCCCTCCATAGCTCTAAGTATCTGCCCAATAATGTCTTTGTTCAATTTTTTATTTGTGTATTTTGTATTGTTTACTTTCTCCGTATCGGTTTTAAACTTGCTCAGGTAGTGCAGAAATACCTTATATACCAATTGCCGGCTACTTTGCTGGTAGCTTTGTACCACCACTTTATCAAAGACATCTTTTAACAATTTTGTTTGTATTCCAAAATTAACACATTCTAGTCGTTGAAGTGCCTGAATAGCCTCCAAAACAATTGGCACACATACTGAATCTGCCAAGCGTTGTCCAAAAAACTCGGCCAAAACCTGGGTTGCTCTAGAATCATCCAAAAATCTACCTCCCGCATGTGTGTTGTTACTAAGATGTGTCAATATCCTTGAGAGCACTCGCATTCCAATCACCCGCTGGCTGGCCTCTTCGCTGACCAAATAATCGCCCAGATTCTCAACATATCCATAAAGCTGTGTTCGCCGCGCAACCAGATCCTGCACGACTTGATCCAAAACCTCGTCGCTATTTTCTTCCCTCTTGATTCCTATTATGATTTTCTCAACCTGTTCCTTTTCTCTCATTTTTCCAATTTGTTTTTACCCTTGAATTCTCGAATGTAAGATCTGATTTAGAAATATTTTTATGTTGGTAATATTCTAAAGGCTAAATAATTGGAATCGAAATGGTGTCAAAAAATATAATTTGAGTTTTCAAAATTTTATAGTTCTAGTTGGTTGGTTTAATTTATTTATTGAGGTAATCATTATCTGATTCGCTTTGAAATTGTGTGGTATTTACAATAATGACAAAAGATAAAATTGATTAATAATTGGCTTTCCTCAAACTGTTTAAATTGATGCTATCTTTCATCTTTTATTGAGCTTAACAAAAAAATCAACTATATCAGATTAGTCAGCACAAAGTTACTAGATTAAAATGATCTATACTCAACACGTTATTATAAACAATCACACATTCTAGAAAATGATATATGTGTCAAATAGTAATGGTGTTGATTAATAAATGATATGGGTTATTTACTGGTTTATCTTTTAGGAAATCCAACTAATATCAATCTTCATTAAAAAAAAAATACCTATTTAAAATAGTAAATACCCAAAATTACTAGTAAATCTTATTAAAATGCAAATATATGAAAACTTGATATATTAACTATAAGAGTAACTATAATTCTTTTTCTGCATCAATTTTTGTTTTAAGATTCCATTATATTATATTTAAGCTCAGAAAATATCAGTCCAGCAAGCCAAGTGAGTATTGTCAATATTCATAAAAAATTTTTTAATAATCCTTAAACAAAGTAGATATAGGTCTATATTTGCGAGTAGTTGTTATCTAGCATTTGCGAATAAACTAACCAAAAAGTCAATGCCTTGAGGAAAATTGATCCTAGAATATTAAGATGGTGAAATATTCTAAACCATTTACCATGTCATTTTGGATTTTTTTAGTAAAGCTATATCAAAACCGATATTTTTTAATCAATAATATCTAGCAATGTACTAAAACATTCTAAAATATATTTATAAAATTAGAAAAGACGTAACATATAAAATAAGAAATACCCATTTAAATTATCTACCAAACAAAATACATCTAGGAGATTAAGCACAACCAGTTAAACTCGTTTATACTCTAACTAGCTATGGTTACACGATTATTGCTGTATTGTTCACTAAAGTCACACCTCTTTAACCCGGCAGTAGTTAATCAAATCATGATCATTAAGGTTTTTCGCAAGTTCCACAATCGATTCAACATGCTCATTTACATCAGCATCATGTTTTATTAATAACTTGATTATATCCACATTTTGATGCCCAATAGCCTCATTAAGCCCATAATTCTTTTTTAGCACCAAGTTTGGGTTTCTTTCAAACAAGAGTTTCAACATTTCCAGATTATTGTTCTTGCAAGCCTGAATCACTCCACTATCACTACCTTTTTTAATTTTTGCTCCCTTTTCAAACAGCAGTTTGAGGATATCCATATTATTGTTGCTACATGCATGAAGAACATAATTGTCGCAGCTATTATTTAATGAGGTGCTATCCTTCATTATCAAATTAACCGCCTCTAGATTGTTTTTCAAAAGATAAAGTTCAAGTAAGCTCTCAACTACATGAATCTCAGGGTTATAACTCAATATTAATTGCAATGTTTCAATACTGTCCAAATTAGGAACTTCACGATAGCTGTATGACTTTTTAGGAAGTTGCGCGCCATGTAGTAATAATACTTTGATTAATTCAAGATTATTAGTTCTGATTGGTGCATTTACAACATAAACATCATCGTTAACACTTAGTCCGTTTTCTAAAAGCACCTTTACTACATCAGTGTTTCCAGCCTTTACCGAATTTTCCAGCATTTTAAAACCATTGCTAAGGTTAATGTTGTAGCTTAATAGTATTTTCAGTATTTCAATGCTATTTGCTATAATTGAGGCCATTGCTCCATCCAACAAATCACTATTCTGGATAGGTTTGCCTTTTTCAAGTAAGATTTTAGTAATCTTGTATTCTTCAAAACGACCAGGATTCACATTATCCAAGAATGAATCATGCTGAAATTCTTCTCCTTCCTTAGAATCTGTTTTATCCTTTTTTTCCAACACTCCCAAACCGTCATAATACTCTAGAATCATTTTTACCAATCTAATATCCTGAATAACACATGCATACTCTAATTGATGATGACGAACACCTTCTATCACAGCATTATTTTCCAAGAGATATTTCAGAGTCCTCTTGAGACCCAATCTACACGCAATTCTGACGCCATTTCGTTCTGGATCACTCAAATCAACTCCATTTTCTACCAATAGTTTAACCATATCAAAGTTATCCAATAAACACGCCATGTTAATACAAGGATATTCTGGATTCTTGGGTACCACACCATCTTTCATTATCCAGTGTTCCAAAACTTCAACTTTATCCGATTTACAGGCTTCTTCAAATCCATCTGATTCTCCATCAAACTTTGCACCTTTACCGATAAAGTACTCAATCCATTCAATGTCACCCGCTTTGTATGCTGTTCGCAATATCAGACCATTACCAGAGTTAACATCTGCTCCATATTCTATCAATAGTTTTAACATTTCAAAGTTTTGATTCACCAGTTCTGATTTTACAAGCTCATAGTGTCTATCATTCAACACCTTAACACGGTTCTCGTATCCGAATTTGTTAATTTCATCATATTCAGTTTCGTCGAATTGGTTCTGCAGTCTTTCTTAGATAAAAAAATCAATATTATCAAAAAAATCAACATAACGACCATTTGTAGTATAGTCGTAATCAATTCTGTAACTCAATGTACATACACCACTATTACCTCTTTTTTTTGAGTTAACCATTATCATTGCCTCTTCGAATAAATCCGTATGTTCATGGAACTCATCAATCTCAATATTATTATCTCTATTATATTCATTATGATTTTTACTAACTTCGATAAGACATAGCATCGTTTTACTAAAGTTCAGTCTCGTTCCAACGTTTACCATACTTCCATAAGTAATGGGTTTAATCTCATTATCATTATTAATATCAAAGAACCCAATCAGGCATTCAGCTATTTCATAATTTTTTATACTACATAGCTTTTTAATAGTATTTATATTAGTTGGTTCAACAGAAACACCATTTTCCAAAAACAGCTGTAGCATATCTACATCCTTTCTTTCTATAGGCAAACCAATTTCTCTGAATTCAGGTGATCTTAAATTCATTCCAGACTCGATAAATAACTTAACTATTCCGACCTTTTTGAAACTCACTGCGAACCCTAGACAATATTGATTCATCATATTTGGATATTTGCTGATAATTTCTTGTGCCAATTTGTGATCGTTCTTTTTTATAGCCGTTATTAGGGCATAGTCGTCTAAATCGCCTTTCATTTTATCACAATTGTTTAAAAGAAGTCTTATGAGATCGACATTATCATATGAATACGCCAACCTTGTCACTTTTCTGATATTTTCAGCGTTTGTTTCCACTTTGAAAAGATATTTTTTCACTATTTCCTCTTTTCCATAGTGTATTGCTGCATCAAATAATACTTGTTGGTATGTGACATCTGGATAGTTTTCCTCCAGGAATTTTACCATTTCTTTTCTATAGCATTTGATTGAATGGTTTAAACTTGTCAAATATACCAAAAATTCCATTTTAGTTTCGTATCCATTTTCCTCAATAAAATAAATTGGCACCTTATATTCTTACTTATCATAATACCATGCATGTGATTTCAAATCCTGAAATGAAATGTTTGTGTTGACCTTTAAACTTAAAATCCGTTTCAGCAATTCAAGGCTGTTAAATTCGCAGATTGGATAAACACATCCCAACATATAACATATAATACCCTTGCTATCAATAAATTCAATATCCACCCAGGCTGAACCTGTTAACTCTGTAGGAATCTCAATTCTACTACTGCAAAAATCTATTAACGGTTCAACATCCTCTTTTTGAAAGGAGTGGGCCAATTTTGCTGTTGCTAAATCCAACGCCCTTTCTGTAGCCATTAGTGGTCGAATATAAAGAGATTCTGATAACTTGATGTCCGAAAGATCCTTTAGTGATTCATTTCTCTCAGAAAACAAATTCCAATTGTTGATATCTAGATATTCGCCCTCGTTCATAAACAAAGTACCTTTGTACACAACCTTTGAAGTGTTCCTATCAATCATTACATACATTTTAAGCAATTTATTTAGTATTTTTCTCCATCTAAAATCAAACGCCAGCTCCAGAGCGGTCTCGTAGTCCAGGTTCTTGATTTTTCTTAGAACCAGTATTCCAATAGTTTCATTCATGTTAATTCTGGTATAATTTTCGAATATGTCCCTCAATCTCCCCTGGGAATGAGTTTCTGCTTCTGTTAAAGTATACTGAAGAATATAGTTGCTAATGGTGCTCACCTGTTGCGAGGTATAGTGCATTTTTTTATTCAGGAGAGATAGTTGAGTATTCTGAGTAAGTGCAAATATGGTTGACAGAATACTTTCTGAAAGCAAGTTGAAAAGGCTGTTGTTGTTGCTTTTGGTATCCATTATATTGTGATTTGAATTATTAGACTTTCTTTTAAGATTATTAAGTTGTTAATGAATTAAGGTAATGCGATGATTTGAAAAACAAGGATGGTATAAAGTTTTGGCTTTATATTTCTCAATTCCTGGCTTTTGATCCTTAAGTCGAAATTTTTTATTCCAGTTTTTCATTGTATTTGCGCAGCAAATACACTGCCACTGCGGAATTTGGATAATTAGATATTGTTCGAGATTTCATCTATTAAGGAAAACGCGATTATTTTCAGACAATAGTTTACACATATTGTGTTAATTTTCCATCTTGAATGTTTTATTTTGCGATTTCGTTGTAATATAAGGACATTTCAATTATCAATCAATTTTCAAATGATTCAAGACAGAATACGAGTGTCAATGATAGCACCATCATAGATGAGAATACAGAAAACCTTACAAAAGTTAAGATGAAGAAACGCAGAACAATCACCAAATATAAAAGCAAGTAAACCTTGATAAGCGGGAACAGCACAATATATCTAGACGGTTATTTTATTAGCATTTGATTGTATTATTTATTATTTAACTTTAGACATAAATGATAAATGGTTCATTTCACATTCATTATTGTAATTACAAATATAATTTCTTGCGACTAAACCACAGATTCTTGATAGACGGGTTTTTAATATCCTCTTTGGTTTGTGCTATTTAAACATTGAATACACAGTTAGCTGAAAAAGCTGTATTACATCGTCATATAATTCATACTTCTAAAGCTAGTAATTTTATTAAATGTTCAAGTTTTGGTAATAAATATATTGCATAAAACATTAAAGTTCCATTTCAGACCACTTGTCATGGATAAAACTGTTAAAAACTTTAATAACATTATTTTTCTCACCAAAGTAGCACAAACCACTAAATTTAACTGCAACTTGAAAGGTGGTTGTTGTGATTGGAATCGGTACATAGTTCCCACAGTTTTAAAATAGAGTCTTTAGCTGTCTGAACTATCCATAGGTTTTTGAATGCCTTTGATACATTCCTTTATACGTTGCTTTTCAAGCTCTAATGCATTTACTATGTTTCCCTTTTTATCTCTAACTCCGCCCTGAGTACTTTCCTTTATAGTTTTTTTGATCCTTTTGATCTCATAATCCCGACAACACACACTCCACTCTTTTGCCAACCGAAACATAGAATAGATGAAAATTAGGATAAGTATAAAGCAAAAAAACCCCAAAGAACTATATCCTATTGCGAATGCAGCTAAGTTACAAACAAGTCCTACAAAGACTGGATCAGTCAACAGCTTTACCAATAACAGTTTTGTCAACATTTCGATATCCCCTTCTTGTATTGCTAAATAGAAAACAAACTCGAGTTTTATTAGAATACTATTTAAAAGTTCTAAATTGCTCTTTATAAAATGTGGAGATGTCTTGATTGTCTGTTTTTCGCTAGTACAAAGAATGGGTTGCGTTGGATATTTATACAAAATCTAAGCTTTCCTTCATAATTCTAAAGATAATAATAACACTTCTATTCAACTCACAAGGAGCGTTGTTAGTTTATGTGTTGCATAAAGTTGCAAAAAAAACCCATTATGAATTAATACTGAAGTACAGTGCTACTAAAATGCATGTTTCTCGACTTGGTGTTATTGAACTATACCAATGTAAAACAAATTAAAATTATCAGAGGGCTCATAGAAATCTGCACAATAAGGAACGTGTGTTCAGTTTTGTTATTTCAGGCAGTCACAAAATTAAAACTATTTTTTTCGACAGAGTCATTACCTCCTTGACTAACTGAACACTGGTTCCCAATAAATTCGAGATTGTGTCGTAATTTGTTATAGTTTTATCAGTGTCAGGTTAAATAAACTCACAAGTAAATGACATCCATAAGCACAACAGAGTGAAACTCCTGCGTCAGGCCTAAACCAGTATACTATCTAAAATATCGACTTGAGAACCCGTTTTGCAATCGCCAATGATGATGTCAACCCTGGACTTTCTATCCCAAGCAAACTGATGACTCCGCTCATCCCCTTCTCTTTTCCATCAACAATCAAGAAATCTCTAGCAGGTTCGCCCTTCCCGCTTAGCTTAGGCCTAGTGTAATTTTATTTATTTATTACATGTTTCTATACTCAAATTCTTTATACAATGCTAATAGGCACAAATAAAAAAAACAATTCTCACTTACCTAATACCACTGTACCCGATAACCAGATCTTCCTTGTTGACACCAGGCAGATACTTTTGTATCTGACATACAACTTGGTCAATGTCTTGTCCCTGTTTCACAGAATAGTCTGTGTTACTTTCAACATACTCGACATCTGGTCCGAACTTTATCTGATTACCCAAATCAAGAGTCAGGTGAACCCCCAATCCGCTCAAGTTTTCATCAGGAACCGGGTATATAAGCTTGTTTATTGCTAATATCTTGGACTTGTAACTATTTTTTTTGTCGTATTTTTGGCTGGAATGCGAGGGTTGATATAAATAATATTTTCCCTTTGCAAATCTGTATTTAATGACATTCGATGACTTATACAGCCCCAACCTTTCCAGACACAAGTTATGCACCGTATCTGCCCACAGGCCTGCGCTATTTATTACTGTCCCAGTCTCAATCTCTAGGTACGGGTTTTCCTGGTCATTGGTTTTTACCAATGCTCTGTATCCTGAACCACCACCCTTTCCCATACCTCCAGGCATTCGCTCAATATCAACCACCTTTGTATTTGGACTATACAACCCCCCATTTCTCTCCTCAAAGTCATACTTCAGTGCCTCCATGTATCTATGGGAATCTAGTATCCCAGTCGTAGGGCTATTCAAGATACTATCAGCCTTTAAACACCCACCCAACAATCCCTCGCCTACCCCTTTTGCTTTATTATTCCTGAGACTGTTTATGTTGATCAGTTCTGTTTCTACTCCAATTCTCTGCGATTTTTTGTGAATTTTCTCCAAATACGCTCTTTCGCTGTTAGAACCGCTTGCTGCTACTATCCATTTTCCTATCTTTCTGTGTGGAATTTCCATTTTTCGACAGTACTCATATAGCATTCTATTTCCTTCGATACATAGTTGCGTTTTCAACGAGTTCTCTGGGTAGTATATACCTGCATGTATGACCTCGCTGTTTCTTGAACTATTTACATTCGACAATAAATATAATAAAATAATTCAAAGCATTTCGAATCTAGAATCAAATTTTCTGCTATCAAATCGCTCTGCTAGAACATCCCTTACCTCGTCTCCATTCCAAACCTTCGATTCTTCTCGACCAACAATACAGACTCAGTTTTGCTCCTTTGGCTAAGTTCTCTAGCTATTGCCAGCCCAACCACTCCCGCACCTATTACCAAGTGATCTACCTGTATTTTTTCAGCCAGGCCTTTCGCTTTAGTGACCACATTTCTTGCCAATCGACCTCTTGTGTGTTTGCTCAGAATTCTTGCTCCCCAAAATTCCATTTATTTTATATATTTTCGTGGATCTGTTCTGCAAAGGACGAACTTGCAGCAAAGATGTTGCTATTGCTTTTTATTCTGGAATCTGATTGATTTTCAACCAACCCAATCCACCACTGTCTCAATGCTGTGATTCTGTTGGTGGAACAAATCCACTTGTTTTTCGAATAACCTTGCTTGTTTCAAATCCGCGATCAAGGGTTGTGTTATCGGGCAAGCTGCAAAAACAACTGGTAACTCCTTGTCGACTTCTGAGCTCCAGACCATTTTTAGAAGAACGTGGTTTCTTTATAACCACAGATTGACACCCTAAACCTTTGGTTCCTCCACAACTCTAAGTCCTTGCCTTATAGCAAAAATTTGAGTTAGGTTAGAGTCCATGTACTTGCTTTACTCATACAAAATCGTAGTACGCTATTTAACTAGTGTAGATTGTGCTACAATATTCTACTTAACAGCTTGGATAGTTCTGGGTGGGGATACCTACCAAAGTGGTTGCTTGGAAAACAATAAAAACCATCTACATTTTTGCTATTCTTGAGCACTTGTTCCTGAAAAGTCAGAAATAATAAAGTTTACTCGCTCTAGTTATACCAAAACGCGTCTAATATTGGGGATATAGGCATAAAAAACAGCATTTTTTTGCTTTTTGAATAAAGTATTATTTTTGAGATCCAACCCGGAGGCAACTTTACCTGGTATGTCTTTTTATTGCTAAAGATGGGCCAAGTTGGCTAGTCGTAACGTTCGAGTATACTCTTCACTGTTAAGTATTCTAGCCTGAGAAACAAAAAAAAAAGAACTACATTTTTAAACTCTAGTAAAACGGAAAAGTGGAAGATAAAAATGGGGTGGGAAATAGTAGTGTCTTTGATCAATCACAAAAGATATTTTTAGTTTAGACAAGACTCCGGGCCATAGAATGGTAATTTGGCAACCACTAAATATCCTCAATCAATGTGCGGATTATCGGTTTAGCAATAGAATGTTCGGTATAACCCACCTTCCTTTCCCCCTCCCCTCCCCCATTTTCTTGATTTTTTGGGAAATGGGCTTCTCAAAAAAGAAGACGAGTTATATAACTACGGGAGTTGGTGGGTGGTTTGCAGAGGTGAAAGAAAAAAATAGAGAATCAGCCAACTAAACTCACAAAAAATCATAATGCGGGGGTGAGGAGCGAGGTAAAGGGAAGGAATTGAGGAGAAAAAGTTGGGTGAGGAGTAGGGGAAGCGGTGTAAATGGTTGATGTGGCAAAGTGATAAAATGGTAAAATGGTGGTTGGAAAGTACAAACCATTGAAAAAAAAGAATTGAGGCTCATACCCTGTCCTTATTATTTTTCGTGCCCGATACAAAGGTTTAAGATCTGGAGTGTACGTTTCCAGCACCAAAAGCTACCGAAATACGAATAGTTGTAAAGATACATTTGATCTAGAAATGGCGATAGCTAGGATATTATCTAGCTAGTTAAAATACTCTCACCAGCTCTAGATCAATACATTGTACCTCTGGAGAATCCAGCAAAGGTTCCGTTTTCAAAATACAAACGATATACATATTATTTATATATAGCTTATAAAGATGTTGCTCGATAAATGTATAATTCAAAGTTTAAAAGAAACATTGATGGTTTAATAAATAACTCTTTCAATGATCCAATTGTACTTTTTACAGTACACTATATGATAATAATTGCTAAACACATAACGAATAAAAGGAAATGGTTGGTATTTCGATACTACTAATTCTAATATTTTGGGTATTGAACCCTAGTATTGCACAGAATGTACCCACACCACCACTAACAAGTACACAGTGTACGGCGAGTCCGGTGATGAGAAAAGAGATTAACGAAATGACGCCTCTTGAATGGAGCAACTTTGTGAGGGCTTGTTATGAGGTAAAAAAACGGGGCTGGCTTGAGGAACTGAGTAAGATACATACAGGATATGCTGTAGAAATCCATGGAAATGGGTTTTTTTTACCATGGCATAGAAGGTTTGTTATGCATTTCCAATCGCTACTTCAAATGGTAAATCCAAATGTAACTATTCCATACTGGGTAAGTTTTATTTTACTGTCTATATATTTAATGAACATATTTCATTTTATTATTTTGGGTTTAGAGTGGGAAGTACATAATAATTGTTGAAACTAAGAGTGGGAAAATAAAGTATACTCACAAACAAATAATAAATAGGATTGGTCAATTGGTTGGGATGCACCTGAAAACACAAGAGCATTAAGTAATTATATGTTTGGTGGCAATGGAATTGGTCCCGATAAATGCCTGTTGGACGGGTTCCAGGCCAGCTGGATGAAATCTTTTCCAAATTACAGCTGTATAACTAGAAATTATAAACAGGGGAATTCACCAGGCTCGTTCTGGCCCGAAGAGGCAGTAATAAACATATCCAAGGCATCCAACACATTTAGTGATTTTTCACCAAATATTGAAAATGGATGTCATGGAGTGGTACACTTGGGAGTTGGTGGCGATATGATGGAAATGTGGGCTCCTACAGAGTAAGTTTAACAATGTTATGTATATTTACACACAATAAAAAGTTTCTGGAATACAAGAAAAGATGTGATAATGAAAACTAAATCACGTAGTGTCCTGTTTTTTATGCATCACTCGATGATTGATCTTGTTTGGGCATCGTGGCAGCGACTTGATCCCAAAAACATGTACGATATCAACAGCTTGTCGATAACCAGGGAAAGTATAACACTGGACTCTCTATTGCCATACTACAATGATCCGATACGAAGTGTAATAGATATAACATCGTTAGGAAGCTGTTATACATATTCCAAATTTCTGGGCAGTTCTACATCACCTACTAGATCAGGTCTTTCTCAGACAAGGGTAGGTGCATCAATTCCTGGAAGAAATAACACAAGAGGCTACAATACCTCATTTCCAAGACGGCGATTACCAGTCCCAATAATGGAGCTCCCAATAAACAATCATATGAAAGCATATGACCCTGTTATTGTAGGTAGACTAAATGAATTTGTCAGAAAAGAAATTGAAAAAATGGAAAAGCACTTGGATATTTTGCAGAATTAGTGATGGAAGCGGGAAAGGAGGAAGGGGGGCGAATATTTGTGAGTGATGGTGAGTTGAGTAGCGTTTGCAAACAAAACCACCAAGCGTTTCAGGATAGTATCTAGATATATTTTGTTTGTTGGTTTAGATTTTACCAGCTACAACATACAACCGATTTATTGCTGTTAAAATTTGTATATATGTTGACTAAAACTTGTATTAAATAAATCACCTAGCTTTCGAGCATTCATGCTTTTTTGTTTATATTGTTATTTCTTGGATCGAATGTGTAGATTATATTCTATACGTATGTATCCCCCCCCCCAAGTAACAAAAACAAAGTAGCAGACGAGTATTAGTCAGGCTTAAATAAATGTTACAAGCTGAAAATTTTAAATAAACAATAAAATACAAAGAGTAAAGAAGGAAAATCTATTTTGCAAACCAAAAGAGGAGAAAAACATATTAAAAGACATAATTGTATATCAGGCCTTCTTTTTGCGCTGTAAATATCGCAGCCGGGCACTCTCTACTTTATCAGTAGTCAAAGATGTTGAAGTAAGACCTTGAGTCAACAAGTGTTCCTTGGACTGGTCCTTTTTATCGTGCGCAGATCCTGAAGAAACACCAGGTGAAGTAGGCCGTTCGTTCCTGACGTCAGAATTTCGATCGTGGTGAGTGGACCTCCTGTACGAAGATGAATAGGAAGAAGCGGAAGAAGAAGAGTATGATGATGGGTGTGAGCGAGAATGTGGAGCTCTAGATTTGGATGAGGGCTTGGCTGTAATGTTTAGACCAGCTTTCAAAAGCTGCCGTTTGTCTACTACTTGGTTGTCATCATTTAATAGCAGAGAAGGATCGGTGGTGGTGGAAAGAACCTTTGTTTGTGCACCTGGAGAATCTGTGTCTCTGGCTGTTTTGGTAGCACTAGTGTCATCTTGATACCCATGTTTACTATCAAGATCCAGATGTGGCTTGGGTTCCCTATAATCAAGTCGAATATTCTCCGATCGCACAGCATCTTTGGCAGTGTCGACAAGTGCATTCGACTCGTTACTGAAAAAGTCGACAAAACTCTTTTTGGAATTATCAAGCTCAGATCCGGGTGCAGAGGCTGCAGCATTGCCCTCTTCGTCAAACAGGTTGAGTGAATCCAAATGCTCTTTGTACGCACTAGTAACAAATTTCTCCAGGTGCGCAAATTGATCGCCCTCTGCCTCCCGCTCCTTTTGGACTTTTCGTTCTTTGGCTTTTAACAAGTCGATTTTGCGAACACTTGCACTGTTGATTAGATTTTGAATGTATCGAGGTTTAGGTTTTTCACCGTTGTGGCCATCTTTGTTACTTGATTCATTAGAGTGTGAGAAGGAGGAGGGTGTTGCCGATTGTGCCTGAGCGTCTTTAATTGCATCGTAGACTTCATCGTAAGCATAGATGCTTGGATCTACATTATTTTCGTTTTCTAGTCTTGGTTTCTTATTCGCAGCACCTGAGTTTGTAGTCTGGAGTTTTGAAGTGCTTGTATTTTTGGATATTAGATTGGGTCCAGAAGAAAAGGTCTCATCCTGAAACACCGAGGATTTTTGTTGGAGTTGCTGCGCAGGTTTCGCTTTCGTAATGTTTAAGCCATATTTTAGCTTTTGGGGATTATCTTTGTGATGTTTCTTCATTATGGTTTATATTTGGTTGTAAAGGGTGATAAATAACTCCGCAGCTTTTATCCATGAAAACTGTTGGTTCAACTTGCAAATATTAAATAGCCAAAAAAAATTTTTTGAATTAATGCATAAATTATAGTTTGATTTTCCTATTTAAGCTCTCTTATTCCTCCACCACCAAGGTCAAACTAATAAACTTGAACCGGAATTTGATCCCAACCGTATAATTAACATTCAAACAACTACACAGACACACTCTAGAAGAATATATATAGACAACAATACATTTGCAAACATGGGGCCAATTCGACCAGAAATTTTGAGGCGTCTGCAAGAAAACACAAAAAATATTCGCAATATTTGTATCATAGCACACGTGGATCACGGCAAGACAACACTTGGAGATACCCTAGTGGCAACAAATGGGATTATTTCAACTAGGATTGCGGGACAGGCACGGTACCTTGATTTCCGGGAGGACGAGCAACAACGTGGAATCACAATGGAAAATAGTGCCATAAGTTTGTACTACAAGATTATTAGGCAGCGCAAAAACAACAATAGTAATAGTAATGATAATAAAAACAATGACGGTAGTGCTGATGACCAAGAAAACAAAAACAAAGAGGCGGGAGTAGAGGGACAGGAATACATGATAAACCTGATAGATTCACCAGGACATGTTGATTTCGGCGGGGAGGTAAGTACAGCTACCCGGCTGAGCGATGGAGCGCTAGTAGTGGTGGATGCAGTTGAGGGAGTGTGTCCACAAACGATAACAGTAATGCGGCAGGCATGGGGTGAGAAGGTCAAAATGATACTACTTATCAACAAAGTAGATCGACTGATTGCTGAGCTGAAACTAACAGAAGCCGAGGGATACTTGCGACTGCAAAAGGTAATTGAACAAGCCAATGCGGTATTGGGAGGGTTTTGGACAGCTGATAAAATGGAAGAGATGGAGTTGGAGGAGTTAAAGGAGGCAGAGGAGGCAGGGGAGGCAGGGGATGGAGAAGGTAACCAGGTTGGTAAAAAGTCGCAAAAAAAGAAGAGTAAGAGTAAGAGTAAGGAAGAGGAGGAGGAAGACGATAGGAAGGTGTACTTTAATCCAACAGAGGGGAATGTGATATTTGGATCAGCAGCAGAGGGGTGGGGTTTTAGGGTACGGGATTTTGCACGCATGAGTTGGGAAAAGCTAGGAGTAGCTAGTGAAGAAGAGTTGGAAAAGGGACTGTGGGGAGATTTTTACTTGGAAGTGAAGAATAAGCAGAAAAGAATAGTAGAGAGAAAAAACCGGGCAATGGCGACTCAGTCAAAATCGGCGACAGGAGGAAAGAATTTTGGAAGTGCAAAACAGGAAGGTCGACCATTGTTTGTAGAGATATGTCTAAAGAGTATTTGGAAAGTATATGAAGACACAATGGTCAAATTTGACATTGAAAAGGTGGAAAAGATAATGGAGCGAGTGGGAATAACCAAGAGGGATGTATACTTTATGCGGAATCTAAATCGAGTAAAAGAAGGAGGAGGCAGCAACAACATCAAGAAGGAATTGATGAAGGATATTATGCAGAGGTGGTTGCCACTTGCACAGAGCTGTTTAATTACAGTAATAGAGAAAGTACCAGGGCCAATGGAGGCACAATATGAAAAGTACAGACCCAGCATCAACAGTGACAATAAAGAAATTGAAATTGGGAAAATGCTGCAAGAAAGCTCTAAAGACAGTGAAAACAAGGTCGCAATAATAAGCAAAATGATTAGTACGCAGCGGAAAAGTATAGTTAAAGAACGAATTCAGATGACGGCCGAGCAGATGAGAGCAATGGGACGACGTCAACGAGTGGAGAATAAAGCTGAACGTCAAGATGTTGAGGAGAAGGGTGAAGAAAAAGAACAAGAAGAGGAAAAAGAGGATGAGAATGAGGAGATTATGATGGGAATAGGACGAGTGATTAGTGGGACAGTTGTATCGGGCGAGGAGGTGTGGTTGGTGACAGCACAAGAAAGCAGAAAGATGGAAATCAAGAGTTTGTATTTGGTAATGGGCAACGAATACATCGCAGTTGAAAAAGTAAGTGCTGGAAATATCTTTGGGATTGGTGGTGTTGAAACATACATTGATGTTGAACAGGAAATTAATCGACAAGAATATGTGATGGTCAAGTTGCCTGCCAACGACAATTTGGAGGACAAGGAAGAAGAAAAAGAAAAAGAAAAAGAAAAAGAAACAGCAAATAAAGTAGCAAACTATTTACAATCAACTCTGGCCGGCTCCAAATCAGCCCAGTCATCTGTTGCTGTTGTTGCGCCACCAATTGTCACCGTATCTCTCGAACCAATTGACATTTCTCAATATGACCAGCTGCGAGTCGGTTTGGAACGGTTGGAAATGGCTGACAAAAGCGTGCGAGTCGAACACCACCACAGTAGTGGCGAGTACTTGCTCTCCGCAACTGGCGAACTGCATCTCCAGCGCTGTGTGAAGGATTTAACCGAACGGTTTGCCAAATGCCAAATCCACGTTGGTGAACCAAGCGTACCTTTCCGCGAAACAATCACGTCACTGCCTGCAATCGTTTCCCAGCAACATTTATCTGCCGACTCTGATGCCGGCTCAAAACAATTTGGCTTGGGAACAGCCACTGTTTCGACTCCAAACAATCACGTGACTCTTTCTTTTACTCTCGAACCTCTACCAGAAACAGTCGTTGATTATCTAACCACCTCAGCTGTCTCTTCGTCGCAGCCTCAGTCACAAGCATCGTTGTCGTTTAAACATAAGGCTCAAACCGTCCAGTCCATGCTTGCTTCGTCCAACCACTCATCCCGCCTTCTTGCTTTTGGTCCCAATTCTGCTCCTCCACCAACAAACGTGCTTTTGGCTTCCCCCTCCGCCCTCGACTCTCTTGCCGGTCTTTCTACGGGCTCTGATCTACTGCTGCAGGCTTTGGCTACTGCTTTCCAGCTGGCCACCAGTGCTGGTCCTCTCTGTGCTGAACCCATGGTTGGTATTTGCGTATCCATTTCATCTATAACTTCTTCTACCGATTCTTCGTTTTCTACCTCTGCTTTGTCTGGCCAACTCATCACTCTTTTCCGTGACGCTATCAAGTCTTCATTCCTTACCTACTCGCCTCGCCTAATGCTTGCCACTTACCGCGTCAATATCCAGGCTCCTCTTGCTTCTGTTGGAAAAGTATACCCCGTCATTCTGCGTAGAAAGGGCCGTATTCTTTCTGAAGATATTCTCGACTATTCTCCTGATATCTTTTGTATTTCTGCCTCTCTTCCTGTCATTGAATCTTTTGGGCTTGTCGATGAAATTCGCTCCAAAACCAGTGGTGACGCCTTGCCTCAACTCTTCTTTTCTGGGTTTGACCCTCTTGATCTTGATCCTTTCTGGGTTCCTACCACCATTGATGAGCTTGAGGATTTGGGAACTGTTGCTGATAAAGCCAACTTGGCCAAATATTACATGGATCTTGTCCGCACCAAAAAAGGTCTCTTTGTTTCTGACCGAAAAATCGTCTCTTCTGCTGAGAAGCAACGTACCTTGAAAAAATAGTTTTATTATTTATTTCTTTGTTTATTTCTTTGTTCTCTTTCAAAATATATCTTTTACTTTTGTAGAGTATAATCTAGAACGTAACATGAATGGACCATTTTTATCGCTTTTTACTCCAGTTTTACATCAAATCTTACTAGAAAAGTCATCATGCGTTTATTTTTCTTTTCTTACTATACACTTTTCTTATAGCCATTCCACTACTTTTACATACACTAACCAAACTGGAAAATATGACAACTCACACCTTTCCCTCTCACTCCCTCACACACACACACACACACACACACACACACACACAATACAAAAAAAACCACATTACCTAGCCAAGGGAACGACTTGGCCCACTACACAAACTCAATCCCTCCTCCCTCCCCCCTACTTCAACACCTCACACTTGTAAAACAGTATTCCTATTTATTTTAGTGTTTGCTTGCTTTACCAGCATTCGTTTTATTCAATTCATATTGTTCCTAACCCCCCATTGTCATGTACAAAAAAAAAGCAACAAATAAAAAAAACATTTTATTTACATGCCCGCCATATTTTGCTCGTACCAAAAGCAGTAAAGAAAAGGTATAATATTAAAAGAGAAGGAAAGAGCAACAAGGGAACAAAATAAAAATACATGTGTATGTTTATATATAACGCAAATGTGTATAAATATAAATCAAACTGTTTCATTGTTCAGCCCACTTCTTTACTCTCTTCTTTTCTTTATCTTTCTTTTTCATTTTACGTTCATTTATTTCCATTGCTCAACATTGCACTTGCATTCTCGCTACAAATACACTTTATGTACTAATATTATCTTTTTGAATGTACTTTGTCCTTTGTTTTTTGTTTCCATCTTTTCAAACTTGACAATCATTCCAAACCGTTTCAAAAATGTTGCTCCTTATTATAACAATTGCTTGTCCCTGATTACAAACAAGCGAAATAAAAAAATCCAAACATATCTAAACAATCAACACCCCCATTGACAATCACCACCTAAACAATTCCCTACTTCCATTTCACAAAAAACGAAAAGCATGAAATGAAAAATGATAAATAAATAAATTAGAAAGCGCTCTACTACCTGCCACTCTTCAACTCTTTGACTTTCCAACCCCCCAATCTCCCAGCCTTCCGTCCCCCTTCTTCCCAAATTTCTGTTTTCACTAGCTTGTTTCTTGAATGACTCGTACCAACTTTTCAATATACCCCCTCTACACTCTACCCTCCTCCCCCACTCCTCAATTATCCGCTTAATAATTGTCTTTTTGTCTTGTTTTCACCACACATGTACACATACCTCCGCTAGTTTTTTTTTCCGTTACACTATACACGCCTTACAATATATATTATCACCACCAGTTTATTAACTCATTCCACTATCTCCCTGGATTCCCCAAAATATTTCAAACATGTGAATGGGGAAAAGTCGTGCTTTCATCTATTATCACCTTGTGTTTATAGAAAATTAAACGAATGTGAGGAGGGAAAGATGTACGAGTAGGAGGAGCAGAAAGGTGGGAGGTGTGAGGTGGGAGTGTAGAAAACAAAAAACCAGAGAACAAACAGACTAATGCTGGAAACCAGTTTTTATTAACTTTGCGTTTTTTTTTCTCGTGCTTTCTTTTTCGCTTGCGTTTTCTAATGTTACCAGGATAATTGTACATGAAGTTGCCTTATCTTTTCTATCCCAACTTGAATACTACTTTATAAACCCTTGCCAAATAACAACACTCATGGTATTAAACAAGGAATAAAGTTCTACAAGGCAGCACAATACAAGCTATGCTAGCTTATATTTTTTTAGATTATGGGCCTACACAATAAAAAAAGAAAAGACTGTTTATCGAAACTACCACTCATTTTGCTTTTATTGACACTAGTGCCATCATTATTGTTGTTTGCTTTCTTTGGTTTTGTAAATATGGGCATTAACCTTATAATAATCGGGTAAACACTCAAAAACTTCTAGAACAATGCAGTTTTTCTTGCTAATTAATATAAACAATAAACACGCTCTTTTTTTTCTCTCCCGTCACTCTCCTCTTCACCTCCCTCTCCCCCTATTATTCCTCTTATTTGAGCAATTACAATACCAACATTTTTTCGAATTTCGTTATTCTCATTTTGCTCTTCTTTTTTTTTGTTTTGTTTAATTTTGCTTGTTCGCCAACCTACACCTATAAAAACAATTTTAAATCCACATCACCAATTCTGTAAAGGCAATTATAGCAATAACAATACTTTTTCTTTTTTTTCAAACTAGTACAACTCTGGTATAAACCGCTATTAATATCCTCTTTTCTTTTCTACTTTCTCTTTTCTCTTTCTTACCCCCTTTTTTAATCATACTTTGATAAGAGAAATAAGACATACACTATAGTATTCAGGTTTCTTCATTAATATATATAGTGACAAACTATTCAAACACAGCTAATATCAGTACAATAATATTCAAAAATGACAGAAGCAGCTACTAGGGTAAGCAACTTTGCTTGTGTGCAATGAGAAATACCTAAAAGAAAAAAGATAATAATAAAAGAAAGCGAATTCAAACCATCAAAGCATGGTGTACATGTGTGTTTGTATTGCGAGTTACGTATATATGTGTGTAACCAAAACGCAGTGGAGGCGTTGGGTGCGACACGGTTTGGTTAAACCAGCATCACTGAGCTTTATTGATTTTCTTAATACGCATGGATGTGTTGTGAAAGGTTTTTGCTTTTATTTCTGTGTGTTGCACACTACTAACAATATTTGTTGTATACTATTTATTTACTTACTTAGCAAGCACCAAAGGTCGCAAAAAAGAAGCTTCAAGGGTACGTTGGTTTTGCCAATTACCCAAACCAAGTTCACCGCAGATCAGTAAAGAAGGGGTTCAACTTTACACTCATGGTAGTAGGTAAGTGGCTAACCCACCAGTGGGCTCAGAGTCGTATACACTTATCTTTCCTTTACCGTGTATGAATAAGTGTGGTATTAAAGTTTACTATTTTTTGCAAATTAGGTGAGGCTGGAATAGGAAAGTCAACACTGATCAACACATTGTTTAACACCAGAGTATTCCCAGACAAGGATGAAAGCACCATTGGAGAAACCCGAAGAGGTGTTGAGATCAGTTCAATGAGCGCAGGTAAAACAAGATACAGTTTAATATAAATGTGTACAATTAGACAAGATACTAAACGCAAAAACATCAATAGAAATCCAGGAAAATGGAGTCAGACTCCGATTGACTGTCGTTGACACACCAGGATTTGGTGACTCAATAAACAACGATGACTGTTGGCAACCAATCCTTGAAAACATTGAGTCCCGCTTTGACGCGTATTTGACCCAAGAAAACAGAGTCAACCGTTCCAAGATCAGTGACAACCGAATCCACGCGTTGATTTACTTGATCAAGCCCACAGGACATGCATTGAGAGCCATTGATATTGAGTTTATGAAGAGAATGCACACCAAAGTCAACCTCATTCCAGTAATCACCAAGTCAGATACATTGACACAGGATGAACTTGTTGGTTTCAAGTCCAGAATCATTGCTGACATCAACTATCACGGAATTCAAATATTCAAGCCACAGTGGGAAAGCTTTGAGGATCCTGAAGTCATCAACGAAAACAAGGACATGCTCAGCAAGATTCCATTTGCTGTTATTGGCAGCGACAAGATCATTGAAAAACCAGACGGTAACAGAGTCCGAGGACGCTTGTATCCTTGGGGTATCATTGAAGTCGAAAATGAAAAACACAACGACTTTATCAAGCTTCGCAAGATGTTGGTCTGCACCCATATGGAGGAGCTCAAGGATGTTACTGACTCAATTCTCTATGAAAACCACCGATCCCAGAAACTCGTCACAATGGGTCACGAACAAGACAACACTGTTTTCCGTGAATACAACCCAACTGCCCAGATGGAAGAAGAGCGAAGCGTGCATGAAGCCAGAATGTCCAAGATGGAATCCGAGATGACTGCAGTATTCCAACAAAAGGTTCAAGAAAAAGAAAGCAAGCTCAAACAGAGTGAGGAAGAGCTGTATGCTCGTCACAAGGAAATGAAGCAAGTTCTCGAAAAACAACGCCAAGAACTCGAGGAGAAGAAGAAGAGACTGGACTCTCAAACCCGCCCAATTACTCCCTTAGATAAAAAACAAAAGAAAGGTCTCTTCAACCTATCATAATTTCTCTATTTAGTCTTTTCAATTGCGTAGTGTTTTATCCGTTACTTTATTTATCCTTACATTTCCATTTCGTACTCTTTACAATGATATTATTATGTTCCTTTATTTTTTTTCGATGGACCAGTGTTAATAAAGTCTCCTTCCTATTACAATATTTGTGTACTGGTGAATTGTCCAGGTAAATTTTACAATATTTACACAAACTGGAAATTTGTAGCTACTGTACTGTATAGCACATATTTATTATAATAAGTACAAAACAAAGAAACTAAGCCTAAAAATAATGCCATTAGACAACTCGCTATTCTGAAACAAGCATAAAAATCTCTGAGCTGGTGCTACAGGGTATGTCATCTTGGTGGGTTTCAAAGATAAAGGTTTTTTTCATTTTTTTCTCCTGATGAGCGACTTGATCGTATGGGGACGGCTCTCTCAAACATTACGAATCGTATGATACTATGATCAATTTTTTCAAATCCCTTCAAACGAAATCATTGCGGTCGAAGGGTGGGTTATCTATCCAGTGTAGTTGACATCCATTTTTTCCGCATCTTTTGTTCTTGTAGTCATTGTAGCTATATCAATCTACGCTTTTACTTTTAAACCTCTATTTTCCAATAAGCAATCCAATAAGCCCAAAAAAAATTTTATTTTTTGCCGTGGTTGTACTGGCGTACGGGTAGCGATTTAACTAAACGATTCTGTTTTATGTATTTTTAAAATATATTAATATCCTATACTAGTTAATTAATCTGGTTGTTGCAAAGTTCAGTAAATAGTTCACTATTTATGTGTATTTGCTACAAATGCACATTTTTCATGTCTCGAATTACAAGAAAAATCGAAAGTAATATTTATTGAGGTATCAATCGATGATGTATTTTAAAATGTTCCGAGTGGTTAGCAGCAAAGATCCATACATGCTGGGCAAACCACCAATGATAAACACATCCATGCAATCCGCTTTTAATGAAAACTCCTCGTCTACTGGGTCATTCCTTGGGTCAAGCTCTATTTCTCTGCTGATTTAAATTGGTCGTCTAGTATTAAATTTTAACGTTATGCGTTTGATATTTATAGCGCCTGTTTTTGATAGCTGCTTTGATAGACTCATTTTACCAAATTTATACATAAAGCGTCTGATAAATACCGGCTATACGGAAAAGAAAAGTAGCAGCAAGCAGGAATTCAGGAGGGTCTTAGATCCTTCCTGTAAAGCTATACGTTCTTGTAATGAAACTATAAAAATAGCTTGTAGTGGGCAAGTAGAAATAATAATATGGACACAGATCAGTTTTCATCGGTTTCGTTTTATTGATACCAAGTATTGATGTACCATATTGCTAGGTTATAGTATTTGTGTGAAGGTTTGTATAGGGAGGTGTACTTGAGGACCCTTACGCACTTATTATATTATTGTTGGTATTACCTTCTCTTTATTATAATTTGGTATTTTTTTCATGTGTTTTCTTGGTATTCTCGTTCTTTAAAAGTTTATACACATATAGACTTGTAGGACAAAAATAAAACAAGTCAAAAACTAAGCAAAAACCTATACATATTCACTGAATGGATCCTGTTTTATTTTTTTTCATGATCTAACTTTTATTTATTGCCCTCTAGCCCACAAAAAAGTACATGAGTGGGAGATAAAAGAGTGAAAGCTACAAGCATCGTATTTCTTTGGGTATTTACACCAATCGTATCTTGGAAAGCCACAAATGATGAACTATTCCTTCTTAAGGTTTACTTTTTTGTACACTAGCAGGATTTGAGTCTTATGAACATCCCCCAACACTTTAAATGCATTTATGAATAAATATTTTTGTTTCACTGCTTCTCGTTTTTTTTTCAGTATTAATCAAAAAAAGGAAAAACTACCCAAATAACTTGAAGAAGCACACATCATGATGCACAATGATCAAATTATAATTTCAGCAGTTAATATGTCATCTCGTTCTCCACAACTGTAGCCAATTCGCATTTTGCCTCGCCACCCTCCCATCATCCCTTCACTATTATTATTAACTTGTAAAATAGTCTGATGCTGCAAAATTATAAATCGTAGTTAAAGTAGCTTTTTTCTTTTTGTATTGTAGCAAATGACAATATAGCTGCGACAAACTGAGTCCCCAAAGATGTGGTAATGCGAAGAAGAGTAGAAAAAAAGAAGATATACAAATGCTAGACTAAAAGGAATAACCTCAAAATGTCCAATTTGGTTAGAATTATGTATTGATTAAGAATAAACTTGATTATCTTGTACTGTGCATTCGGACTCACGTATTTTTTATAATTTTAAAGTTCATTTTGCACTTTACAGCTTCGAGGAACCTTTCCACTGGAAAATGGTAGTAAACTATTTTAAATATAATTGAATGTATAAACTAACCCACTGCCACCATTGCAGAAAAAGACTTTTCGCCTCGTGATGAGCTAAATTAACGTGGTAGGATAGCGTAACAGCATATTAAAATAGTATGCTGCAAAATTAAAAAAAAATATTGAAGAATTACTCTGTTTCACTGGTTCCACTTATGGCAGTTTGAATATTTACAAGGTCACTGCAAGACCCAAAGTCATGAATGTTGACCAAAGAATCAACACACTATTTGCTCAGAATAGAAACTGCCATACTTTCTTGCAACATGATACTAATAAAAACCACTCGAGACTGGTATAAATACCGCTCCAAAACAGGGGTAGCCAAGTTTCTACACAGAAAAAGCGTTTTTTCTCTTATATTTCAATTTAAAAGCTTAAAGAACAGGATCATTTTGTAAGTACCTCTTTTAATATAGAGGCAAAAAACATAAATATATTTGCAATCTTTCAATCTCCATACGTTTATAGATCAACAATATGATATGTTTGTATTTCAAGTATTGCGACGTTTGCAGAGCTAACTTAGTCAGAATTATTGGGTCATGGGCTCCTAATGAAGAATTGGTGTATATATCCAGAGACAAAATTATTCTTTTGGGTATGAGAAAGTATGTGAGTAAGTATATTGAGAAAGGGACAGGTGGGAAGGCTGTTGTTGTGACGAGAAAAGTGGCCCTATTCGGAAAGGTAAGATGACGCTCGCTAATGCTACTGCATCATGTGTACTGAGAACTAGAGTCGCAGTTGAGCAGTTGAGCAGTATTTTTTTTATACATTGCTAATTGAAGCAATAGTAGTTTATTCTTTTGACATTTGTGTGAATTTGGTCACACACGAACTTGGTACATTAATGAGTCTAAATTTTAGGCAAAATGTGTATATATACTAGATTATAAAGTGCAGCAACAACACTGGAGACAAAATAATGAACGTGATAATATTGGAAAGCGGGGTAATTTGCATCTGTTCTCCCAAAAACCTTCAGGAGGGAGAGATACAAGAATTGGTGATGACCATGATACAAAGAGCCCTGCAGATGTCTATTATCAACCACAACGGCTTCAAAAATAATTAAGGCAACAAAAATGGGTGTTTAAGTTACCTCTCACAAGAAAAGTCTTTTAAGAGAATTAGTGGTAGACAAACTCAGAAGCTGAACTAAGCCGTTTTTAAAAAGACAATGGAAACCTCATAAACAACAGAAATAATCACTGAGCTTATATATTTTGTCTCCAATAGCTGGTATTTATTTTTGGGCTCTTTGGTTTTAGCTTTTAATAATAAATAAACCAGTTGAAAAAACAACACAAATAACTAGATTTTAATCGTCAAGGAATATATTATTCCTGGTCTAGATTTACGAAAAACTGCAAATTGAAAGATATCGAAAAAAAATACGTTATTGGAGCCAAAAAAGTATTTTATAGTTTTAGTAACATATTTTACTATAGGTATGTGGGTGTAGTGATGAACTCGGTTTTTGAAGGAAGTTGCAAAGACTGGTGTACTCTACTCCAGATGAATGTGGACACAGCAACACGCCTAGGCTCTAGTAAACCAGCGTGATTATCATACATTGACTCAGGACAGAAAAAACCTCCTCAAACCAAAAACTGATAGATACAAAGAGGAGCTGGTTAACAAAATATCTTGTAGTGTATGTTTATTAGTATCTTCACTGCATTTACTTGTCAGGTTCATCGTGTAATAAATAGTCCGGGTTTTCCGTAATAACCCACAAAAGGATGATCAAAGCATAAATGATTTGCTCAATGCACCAAATGAAATATAAAATAGTATTAACAACTTTGGTAAAGAGAATGGGGAGGAAGAACTCGAATCCCTCGACTTCGCTTCATTTTGTTCATTTGCGCCGTTTATAGTCGCTATGTGGTATAGCGATCAATTCAATTTTATTATTTTTAATTTAGAGTTAAATCCAGACTCCAGCTTCTTTAATTAATTATTTTTTTCTAAATTGTGTTGTTCTTAAACAAGTTTTAATAAGCTTCTCGCTATTCTTTTACTATTTGAATAGTCTAAATTGAATAATAACGAGTTGAAAATTTTATTTCAGTAGTAGTTTATGATATATATAATATTATCAACTTTTATGCTTCTATATCTATGTACACCGATACCGAAATAGCAAGAGATAAACCCTAGCGAACCGACCTATAGCTGAAATACGATTTTTGAGACAAGAATTGATGTGATAACGAAACCATAAAAGAGACAGTATTAAAAAGAATCATGATTGTAAAAACCGTAACCATTACAATTGTTGCTCTCTTGTCGGTTTTTGCCTTTTCAGCTTCTCTTCCATTAAGCAACAATAACAAAAACGGCAACAGCGAAATAAATCCAGATATATCAAACCAGAAAACCCACAAAACTACGTATTCTTATATTGAAAAGAAGTTAAACAAACATATACCTAATCATGAGTTACATACCAGCGGCAACAACCAGCCTGATACAAAGCGACTAAAGAATAAGTTTCAAGGCGCTAATCGTCACAATCTAAAGCAGATTATAGATGATTCAGATTTGGATGTTTCGGATCTGCCCGAACTTCCTGGTGTTGGTTTTAAACAGCCCGTTGAGCTTCCACAACCACCAGGAGCTGGCATTACCGGCTCTAAAAAAGATCTCATGGTCCCTCCACCTTAGCTCATAACTTAACACCGTTTTATTGGGAAAATTGAAAAATACAAACCGGATTCCTTTAGAACTCGATATTTTCAGAGCTACAATAGTTTTATAGTGGCTAGAAATCCTTAAGCACTTAAAATTTGTACATTATTGTCAATGGACTGGAATTCCCTATTCTAGTTGGCAGTTTTAACACATGGTTATCGCCAGGCGGCCCATCATGCTAACTAACTATGACTATTTTTCTCTCAAAAGTCAGCATTTGAAAATGTAAATCAGTTTGTGTTATTCTATGACCAACCTCTTTTCTGACCCAGAATAAGTTTTCAAAATTTACTTTCAGAGTAAACAGTAGCTTTGATCCAAGTTCTCCTTAATATTCTTTTCTAGCTTATTTTACATTTAGCTATTTTAAAATCCACTTTTTATTGTGGATTCCAATACAATCTGTAATTAACCAAGCGTATAGTTCCAGAAAAAGACATATTTGTCATTTGAACAAGACTCTGACTATCAGTATTGCGGAATTAAGAGCATTATAAACTTGAATTACCAACTTTTCTTTTGTGTATTGGCAATTCGTTTCATAAGAAAATGTTAAGATAATAGAATCCCCAAATTAAAGCTAGTATTGGTTGAACCCAATGACGGCTTTTCGGCAGTATATTAATTAAATATACTTTTAATATTTAACTATTTAGGTAGTAAGGGTAAAGTTTGTATACAATCGCTGCTTTTAACAACATTGCCTCATATGTTAATAAATTGGAGTAACGTGAATTTCTTATTTTTAATTTAGTCTCAAGAGGCTAAATTAATCCAAAAGGATTGAGATAAAAATAGAACTGTAAGTTCACAGTAGTTATAATTACCCAAAGCTATGATTGATAGTAACTGCTAGGCCATTTGAACGTTTTCTGGCATGTTTTTGTGGATATGTGTATTTTTTCGAAAAAGAGCTAAAAATCTGGTATGTATTGTAAACTCTCAACAAGCTTGTGACACCATACAGTGCGTATTAAAAGTATAGATGAAGAGCAATCTATACGATAAAATGCTAGCAAAACCATCTGCACTCCCAGTTAACATTCTATGGTTAATATCCACCACTCCACGCTAGCATGAAATTTCTCTATTTGCAAATAGTGATTTTCTTGTGCTATTCCTAACAAGAATCTGTACTTTTTGTTTTCTCTTGATAATTTGTACTATTCATGGGTTGAACGCCTAAATTTTGATCATGTGTACCTATCTTATTGCTCCAGCCAGTTTATTAATGCACATCCAAGGTGAATGACTAATAAAAGTTAGAATTACAAAAATGAATTTCACCAAGTGGCGAAATATAAATAGAAATACTGGTTTGATCGAGTTATTCATAATATAATGTAGTAATCGAAATTAGCAAATGTAAAATTAATCCACAAAACCAACCAAACGAAATATTCGACAGTAATAATTTATTGTTGTAAATTTGTTGGAGCTGCATAACTAGGCTTACAATTCATAAAAAAAAGCTCTCAGGATAATCTAAGTGGGTGGATTTGTCCCACAAGAAAGGTGATATATGGGAATATTGATATATCGTTATTTCTGTGCAGTTTGATACATGATTCCCATACGTATATTTACTTTTCATTACTCGTAGCATATATTTAGGCATTCAAAATGGTTTAGTAACTATGGCTAGCAGTAAAAAAATTCTGCTGATAAAAGCTGCTTGTAAGAACAGGTTACCGTAGTATTCAGAAATATGACAAGCGGATGTGGTAGTGCAAATGCTGTAATAAACTGGGTTAAACAGTATACAGATGATCAGTAATGGATAGTGGTCATGGTTTCTATTATTGTTGTTTTTTTTGCTTTTTCTATGTTATCATAAGCATTTCTTGCATTTTAAAATACACTTTGACTAGCTTTATCCCAATGTTCATACCTTTTATGGGTGTACAAAATAGTGGAATATAAAATATAAAATATAAAATATAAAATATAGTATAAATATATACTCTAAAAAGTCTCAACTGTTCTAAAAATAGATATCGTCTACTATGTGAATAATTTGTGATTTATTCTGGAAACGGTGTAAGGGAAAAGCGTGACAATTATTTCAAAGAAAGTACAGGTTTTGTACTTTAAAGGTTTATTTTAGCTAATTATTTTCAAAAACAAAGCACAACAACTACACCTTTTCAACCGTACTAAGCTGGCAAAAATGGTAAAGGTTATGTATTTGTTTTATCCGCCACCCTTGTAAACTTCCGCATTAAGGAAACCAACATGAAGTGCGCGTTGACAAACTAAAAGTCAATATATTTCTGTTGTTGGTACATTTGTCATGCGTTCAGCTGTAACACCGAAGCCTGGGGATTTGTCGCTGATTAGATTGGTTGCGACTTTGTACGTTTTTTTCACAAAGTACAAAAGATGGAAATAGTTGACCTAAACGATGTGTGAAGCATTGGCGATTAGAAAGACGTTTCACGGGTGGTTTTTATGAAACTTGACTGTATGTACTGCGCGCGTTCTTAATGAGCAATTAGAAAGTGTTTACGCACACAGAAACAGCATGTAATTGTGGATTTTATAACATGGGATGATGGCACAGCAGGAGGGAGATAAAGATAGGGGTCACAGATTTTGTTTTTTTTGCTGATGTTTATTAGACTGAAATAGTGGTTCTAAAATAACTTTTCTGGTGTAGAGTGGCTGCGGCCAACAAGCTAATAAAGTAGTGGAGTTTGTGTGAGCCCGGAGTTTCAGCATAGAGCATATTAAATGTATAAAGATAAAAAAGTGCCTCGATCAAAAGTAACCAAATACGGGGTGTTTGTTATTTGCACAGCTAGAGGCAAGTGGAAAGGCAAAAAGTAAATAAAATCTAGCAGCAAAAGCAAGGTTATTCGCGCGTGTCAATTGGTGTAGATGGCCATGTGTAAACAATGAACTAAAACCAGCGCAAAGAAAGAGATGAAAAAAAAAGAGAGGATAAAGGTAAAAAGCCTAGAGGCGAGATCATGGTCAACACATTATAATCATTGGTGTGAACCTAGAAAGTATAGCGTTTTCTATTTGCATGTTTATTTTTTAGACTCGTGTACTATATTTTATGTTAACGGTACAAAAAAGATGAAGGCAAGGTAACAAAATCAGGCCTTTTTGCCAACCACTTTGCTTGGTTAAAAGCATAAACTACGATTTTTAGATAGTTTATTGTGACACAAGGAACTAAAAGATAGAATGAAAAAAAAATAGATAAAACTGGCACAATTGTTTTTAGAAATTATTGAAAAGTCTATAGAACATCACAGAAAATATAGGCTGATATCAGAATAGACTATTTGAGTAGAGCTTTTTTTTATGAAAAAGGATGGGTTTGGAGTGTTACAAAGTGTAACTTTGAAAAGACAAGTAACATAATGCTTCGTTGGAAGCGATGGCTTGAAAGCGCGATATAAATTAGAAAAAAAAATGAAGGGAGGTTTATGAAGGAGAGGGAGTAGAGAGAGGGGAGGAGGAGGAGGAGGCTGAAGGAGCGAAAAGAAAAGGGGAAATTTTTTTACTAACTTTGCCTTTTATGGGCTAATTAAATAATTATTGAAAAAATAAAATAAAATAGGGGTAAATGTATTCATGAGCGCAATTGTATTAGCGTTGTTTAAAGTGGATGAGCATACCAAAAAGGAAAAAGGTGATATAAGCAGGTTTAATATATTGATTAATGCCTTTGAAGCAAAGAGGAAGTGATATATTTAAACTCCGATTAGTTTGCAATAAAAGAAAGATAAAGGAAAGAGTATGAAATTAAACGAATCCATTAGCGATAATTTGTAAGAAGTTCGATTTCCAAGAATCATGTCTATTGGATTATAATAATTTATAAAGTAACAGAGAGACTTAATTTGCAGTTTCCCATTTAATTAGCAAACCAGAAACCGGATCATAAGCGCTTCAAAATCAAGTACGAATAAACAAAATCAATGCAATCAACTAGGAACAAAAAAAAGGAAAGAAAAACGAATTGAAAAAGCAAAAAATTTGCAAGGATTTTTGGAAACTATCGAAAATATTAATAAAGCCAAAAAAGTACAGGTGTATAGCGGTTCAAATTGCATTTAGAATTATATCGAAATAGCAACACAGAAAGTGCAATAAATTTCCCAAAAAAAAATGCTCTGATTTTATTAATTTAATATACCATTTGGTTACGTTGTTTTTGCAACCATCAATTTATAATCAGTTTACAATGAGACACTCAATAAGATGTTCCAAAGTGATATCTATGAAGAAAACCAAGAAAAAAAAAGAAATATACCCAACCTAAACAATGAACGGTTGGCAGAAAGTAAAAGCAGAGGTGTGGAAAGGTGGGTGGGCATGAAAAATGGGTTTTGATGCGAATTGAGTTTTGTGCAACGAGCAATGAAAGAAATTAAATTGCGGAATGGCGCTATTATTAATCACACTACAAATTACTAAAGTTTAATGTAAAATCTGATGAATTGTTGTTGCCAATGAAAATAATTGACTGAAATCAATTGCAATTTAAAATGTAAGTTCAATAGTTACATAATTATAAACAAATGCGCAAGGTTTGGTTATTTTCAGGTATTGATGTTATCTGCGAAAGAAAAATAAAGTTTTGGCAGCAATAATATCCATTACATAACCCAATTACAAGTGCGAATTTATATTGGTGTCCCCATCCCTTTCCTCTCAACTTCCTTTCCCTATCTGTGTATTACTATTTAAAGAAATAGCGAAAAAAAAGAAAAAGAAGCACTAGCATTAACATTGCACATTTACATACAACACTTGACTTTGATACGTGGATGTTGGCTACACATGAATTTAGTTTGTATTCTTAGTTTTACATGCTTATACATTAAAGTGCATATAAACACACTATTATCTTATAAAAGTAAGAGGGCAAGATACTAACAAGCGTTGGTGTTTTGTATGATTTTTTTTAATCGGCTATTTAGCAAAGCTTGAACTTAAATTTAGAAAAAAAAAGGCGAGGCTCTAAGGTCATTTACAAATAACAGGGTACAACCAATTGCAAAGTAAAAGATAAAAAGTATAGGTCAAGGAGGGAAAATAAAACAGGATAAAGGAGAAAATAGCAATAGTAATAATAAAGGATAGGAATTCTTGAAATGGGACGGTCTTAAACATTGCAAAGTAAAAGTACAGGGATATAGACTAGTTTAAAAACGAATAGGAAATATATATTTATATACGAGATACCAAGGAGTGAATTAGGGTTTAAAAAAATTGTAAAAGGTATAAAGTACAAACAGAGGACGGGCCTGGTTCATATAAAATGGTTATAAGATTTGAAACGCTACAAGATAAAATGGCTGACCTTTCACGTAAATCATCAATCACCCTAAATAGTACTTATAGCAATATGTCTGGAGGAGGAAACGAGCATGACAACAACCGCGTTAAGGGGGAGTGTAGTGTACCTTCTGGAGGTAGTGATATTTCTAATAATAGCAACAGCAACAGCAACAGCAAAAATAATAACTGTGGTGATGATAATCATACAAGGGGTAGCAACAGCACGGTAAATGTAGAAGGGGGTACAAGCGATTCGCCAAAATATGCACCACGAATAAGTTTAGACGAAGGTAGACGAAAGGATCTATTTGGGAGCTTCAAAAGCGGTAGGCTGATGAAAAAATATGGAGACTATGCACTGTTTGGATATGGAAAGGAAAAAGAGAAAAATCAGAATAGTCGGGAGATAAGAGATGACGGAGGTAATTGTAGCGTTAGCAGTAGTGGCAGAAATAGTATTAGCGGAAGCATTGTGAAAGCTGGTGGAACATCGTCGGTAGTGACAGGTAGAGGGTTGTCTGAATCAGCAAAGTTAAAAGGATATCGTATTTCTAGCGTTAGTTTTGGTGACAGTAATGATGATGCTAGTATTAGACTCGGTAATAGTAGTGGAGGGAGCAACGGCAGCAGCAATAGTAACAGTAACAGTAACAGTAACAGTAACAGTAACAATGGTGGTGGTAATTCTAATAGTCAGAAAGGAGTTTCTAAAGGTATATGGAGAACAAAGAAACAGCAAGAGGTGGGTGCTAATAAATTGGAGTCACCTATAGAGGGCATCAAACAGGCATTTCTTAGCAAGTTGGTTCTTGGCGAACATGAATATAAGGGGCAAAAATATACAAATAGTTTTAGCGGTAAACATGCAGTGGATGTGATTATGGAACAGTTCAAGTTTCCAGGAAGAATTATGGGGCAACAAGTAGTCAAAAAACTGGATGAAGCAGGAATCTACAAGCGTGTATTGCTCAAAAGCGATAGCAACAACAAAATTAATGATAACATTAGCAATGGTAGTGGTAGTGGAAGTGGAAAAACAGAAATGGAAACGGGAATAATTGATAATGAACAAGAAATATACGTATTGACAGATTCTGGACTAGCTGGGGTTGCAGATACAAAGAGAGAAAAAGAAAGAGGAAAAGGAAAAGCGACAAGCAAATGGGCAGTAGGCGAAAGACATAGTAAAAATGGCGGTATGGGTATGAGCGAAAGTGAAAGTCCAGATGCAAGTATGTATGGGAAAGGGGGCAAAAGGGGAACGAAAAAACACTCGAATAGTGTAGGAGAAGGTAGATCACCAGCAGGATCAGCGATAAGAATGTTTTTGGGTAGTGGTAACAGAGGAGATGATGGAACCAAGTCATCAAGCGCTAGTGTTAAATCAGCAGGATTTATGGGAGGTTCGGGAATAGGCATTAACAGCATTGCTGGAAATACAGAAGATTTAGGGTTTGGGGGAATAAGACGAGAGTATGAAAGTGATACACCTAGTCCAAGTCGAGAACATGTGTTAGGTATAAGTAAAGTGGGAAGAGTGATAGGAGGACAAGCACGACTTTGGATATACACATTAACAGAGCAGCAGAGACAGAAATGTCCAAAGGAATACATTGGGTGGCAGGAGAGTATTTTTGAAATCATCAATACGGAGCTGGACTACATTCGGGATGTCAACCTGATAGAAGATATATATGAAAAACGAATGTACAAGCCAGAAAATGTAGAAATTGTAGGACGAGATCGGATTAGAAGGTTTATATACGAGTTGTTTTTTAACTACAGACAAGTGCTTGAAGTAAGCGAACAATTAGCAGACAAGCTAGTTAAACGACAACAAGAAGCGTATGTGAGAGTAAATACCCGAATGGAAAAAGAAATGTCGACCGGCAAAAGACAAATGCTGCTGGATATTGGAGATCTAGATATTAGCCTACAAGAGGAAACGCAAAAAAGCAAAGGAGCAGATTTACCATTGGTCAAGAATATTGGAGATATATTTTTAGAGTGGAGCGAAAAGCTACAGCCATTTATTGACTATTCAATTAATGTACAACGAGCACAAGTGATATTGGAAATGGAGTTAATCAACAACAAAAAGTTTGTTCAGTTGATAAACGAAGCAGAAAACGATGAATTATCGCGAAAATTGCCAATTCAATCATTTTTGGGACGGATTACAGCACGGTTTGCGAGATATCCATTGTTACTCGAGGCAATTATTAAACGAGTGCCCGAAACGTTAGCTTTTGAAGATAAAAACAATTACAAAGAAATAGATGAAATAGAAGATGAAAAGGAGCGGGAAAATGAAAAGGAAATATTTGAAGATGAAAAAGCAAAATTAGTTACAGCCAAAGAACGCGTTAAAGAAGCACTAGGAAAAATCAATGAACTGAACGGATTACAAGCGGATAGTCTACGAATGATGCGGCTCAAGTCACAAATCCGAATGACTAATGAAGAGGCAGAGTCACTGGATATAGATAATCGAAGCCGGCGGATTTTGAAGGAAGAAACAATGTACCGAGCAGATGGAGTTAGCAACATGCAGGTTTTCTTGTTTGACAATGGCTTGATTTTTACCAACAAAAAGCGGGTGACTAATGTAAGAGGAGTGTATGAATATCATGTACAAAAGGGACCAATCAATTTATTGTATTTATTGGTTAGTGGAAACAAGAGTTCGGCAACTAATAGCAATGAAAACATCAATAACAACACGCCAACCACGACTACTAGTAATAACGCTATCTTTGGAAATGATAATGGATATCCCGAATCTGTGTCTATGTTCAATTCCGATAATAATACCAACAGCAATGATAAGGATTTGGATGTCAGTGGTGACTATCCAATTACATTTACAGATATCAGTACCAATTGGACCATCACGTTATATATCAAGGGCAAACTTAAGCTGAGAGATGAATGGATTGATGCGATAAATAAGCAAGTTTCAGCATTATCATATTCACTACCCATCAACTACAAGTTACAAATAGCTCTTGGTATCTCGCCAGAGTCAA